>JASDQU010256990.1:1596-11771 GCA_032191745.1 Picea mariana
AACTTTAAGACCTTATTTAGGCATGCTACCCTTGGTTCATCAATTCATTGGTGTGAATTCTAAACATAGACCTAGGTGACATAATTAAAGGGGTCATGTTGTAATGTCATATAATTGCTTATAAAATTTGAGGGGTAGGTGTTTATCCCAAAATTTTGAAGGGGCGAGTGTTAAGTTAATTTAGTCAAAGAGTGATGGGTTTACCATTGGTGTTTTATGAGCCCATGTTATTGACCCATGGTATTGGCATGTGATTAAGCCTAATTAAAGGCTTAGTGACCTCCATTGTAAGGTGCCTCAAGTGACCTATTCTTTAGCCGGGTTGGCCATATTGGCCAATGTTGGTAAATATATCTTAGTTATTGGTTTTCCTAGTAAAGGGCTTCCAAAGTAAATTCTCTTGTGCATATGTGCATGTTTATTGTGTGTTTTGATTTCTCTCGCATTACTTGAATTCCAACAATATCTTGCTCTAGGTTAGGCTCTTCAAAAGTAGGGCATGACCATATTCAATTTTCTTTCTAGTGCATACTTTTCCTATTCAATTCCTACATGCTTAAAAAACAACATTAACAAAAAACATGCATAAAATTGAGCATTTTCCCCAACCCTTAACTTCTATGAAGCAATTCCTGCATATAATTTAAAAGAAGATACCCCCATAACAAGCATTAGATTCAAAACCAATGTGAATATAGGAACAAAAGATACCTTAAACCACAAAAATGGAGAATCAATTGAACATGGATGACCCATAAATGAAAACACGTTTAGGACCATCTCTATCTTGTTTTTAACTAGCATTAACAAAGGGTCATCCTTGCTCTAAATGAACACTCTATACTATACTAGTTTTCTTTAGAGAGGAAGGGAACAATGATTCTTCTCATGAGGATGATATGGTTATTTATGCCCCTCCCACCAATACATGCAATGCATATTTTCTTGACAATAAGAAAAAACAAACTAGGATGCAATCAAAATGAAACCTTTTACTCCTTTCAACAAATAAAGCAAGACTTATGATACCTTTGGTATCTCCTACAAATCAACTCCATGAATGCTTGTAAAACTTCTCGGTGAGTGTTCACCACTTCAAACTATTAGTCAACATCCATACATATCCAAATGACCTATGGCATGACAAACAAAATAGGGAAGATCAATAAAAAGAACTTGTTATCCCTTGAAAATGCATGCATTACTTTGGGGATAATTAATAAAAAAATTTGATCCACTTGCATGATATGAAGTCTCTTTAGAGTTGAGGGTTTTGTGGGATTACCTTTAACCCTTTTAGGGGAATCCATTAAAGACATCACTAAATTGAGCGAGGGCCTTTGAGAACTAGGGGTTTTGATGGATTACCCCTAATCCTTGGTGGAATATCCTTGAATTTCTGGTTTCACAGAGAGTGGGCCTTTTAGAACCAAGGGTTTTGAGGGTTACCCATAAACATCTTGGTGGGAACACTACAAGGGGCTCAATGACATACTCCAAATTTCTTGTAGTCAAGGATGTGGGCTAGTCCACTTGAATCCTATGGGAACTCCGCAAATGGGACTAATGACACTATAAGAGATACATCCAAAGCCTTTACAATGGGAGGTATGTTGGAGGAGCCCAAGTTCAAGTTTGGGGAATTCCCATCAATTTTTGGAGCTAGGAATACATAGAGTGATTGGGCCAACAAGTGGAAGGATAATGTCAACACTTTAACACATGGTGACAAGTGGACTTAATGGATATGTGGCATGTGAAGGATGACCTAACATGTATGACATGGCACATATGTCAGTACTTTGACACATAGTGACAAGTGGACTTAGTGGATATGTGGCATGTGAAGGATGACTAATATGTATGACATGGAACATATGCAACAATGTGGGCCCAAAACATATGTCTAGTAGATGAGATACAAAGGCAACATAACCTCAGATTATCACCCAAATACAATGGGGAATGATTTTCAAATATAAACATCAAAGGCTCCATTCATTTAACAAATGTGGTTTAAATATATGAGTCTCAAATCCAACCACTGAGATTGATTTGGGTGCAAATCAATAGTAGTTGTAGTGAAAATTTCAATGGGCTATATCTTGAGTTGTGATTGGAACTTTTCGGCGAATGAGCACCCATTGGAAAGGGAAGGATATTTACAATTAATCGACAGAGATTTCCATGTCCGTAATGTCCAATCACATAGTGCATTGTGTCCATGAGATGAAATGTTTTATGAAAAACCAATTCAGTGCATTGTGCTCTTGGCCTTTTTTAAAATGATTATTTGGAGAGCATGCATGATCCAAATTGGATCCAAATAAGAGCAATTGGATAAGGTACATGATCTATGATGACTAACAAGGGAAAGGTTCGAGGCCATGGATGAAGAATAGATCAGTTTG
Source organism: Picea mariana (assembly GCA_032191745.1). Classification (NCBI taxonomy): domain Eukaryota; kingdom Viridiplantae; phylum Streptophyta; class Pinopsida; order Pinales; family Pinaceae; genus Picea; species Picea mariana. Next base: position 4,008 of record JASDQU010256990.1, read on the forward strand.
TTGGCATGAAGGGCCTCATGCCATAACGATCTATGTCCACCCCTACATTTAATCAAAACATAAGGCAAGCACATAAGATGTAAGGTTAAGGAAAAGTTTTATTGTAAAAATAATGATGTATTGAAAAAAAAATTTTTCTCATAGACCTTTTTCCCTATGTACAAAAGACAAAAGGGAAAAAAAAGGAGGAGAAATGAGCTTGGGGAAGCTGAAGGGTTGGGGATGCTCGACCTTCCATATATCCCCTTAGCTGAACCTGATCTTATATTTTGGTTCTTGAATATGGAGAAGGGGTTCTTTGGTCGAGAAGGAAGATGAATGCTACCCAAATTTCATTGAGAAACATAGAGTTGATCCAGAGAGCCTGTAACCTACCCATTGTTCCATAATAAAATCTTGACCCAAGCCAATTGAATGCTAATTTTCCCATTTTGGTTTCGAGGGTAAATCATTTCTCAATGTGTATTGTTTACTTTGTGTTGTGCATTTTTTATAGTTTTAATCCACAACTATGGTCTATTGAATTGTTGTAGGTTTTTAATGGTTTCCCTGTAGATAGTTCTTAGTGTGAGTAGTTAATGAGCAATGTTCTCGTAGTGTGGAGGTTTTATTTCATATTGGAGAGTGTAATGGCCATCACAAATTACAAAAGCTCTCAATTCCCCATCGTTGAATGATTTTGGAGAGGGGGAATCAATGGTTCTCGATCCATAGCTATTGTAAAAGTTGCTAAATATGTTTTTCTCTCTCTTGTAAGTCACCTTCTCTCTCACATAGGCGTTTTTTTCTTGTTGGATTTTGTTTTTAAGTGCCCACCCATCATCTGGTTAGTGTTGGGTGTCTTTAATTATTGGTTGGTCGTTTCCCCCCTTTATTGGGTCATTCTCTCATTGATGGGAATCCCAACTGACCAACTGGTTGATGTTAGAATTTATTGGGTCATTTTTTTTATCTGGGCATCTTCCCTTTGCCCACAGATCGTTGGTCAACTTAGTTTTCATCCCTGGTCATTTTTATCTGATGTGAAGTGCCTAAACTCACCCTTGGTCATTTTTCTCTTATGTCGAGTGCCTAAACTCACCCACAAGTGTTTTTCTATATTACTGTAACATACCCCACCACCCACAGGCCGGGGTACGCTACCTTCAAGCCCACCCTTGGACTTCTTTCTTTTATTGATGCCTTTTTAAATTAATAAGGATGCATAAAAGAAAATATCTAACGACATGCACAACAATAATAGTCAAGCATGCATATTCTACATATTTAATTAAACGATAAATAAATACACAATGAAATACATTCATATACAGGTAAATAATACCATAACAGAGAGCGCTTATCTTTATAAAAGAAGACACCAACTGGCTGTAGACCAAGGACGTTCCACCCAACCATAGACACTATTGTTCCAAATATCAACCACAATGTCACCTCGGAGCCAGGGCTATGAATCCATAAGGACGGTTCCAGAGTGTTACTTGGCTTCCCAAACTAGTCAGCACTCAAGATCTCACAGGCTTTCCCAACACTCGTAGCAATCCAAGTACCCAACTCTCTTCTACCCAGCCTGCGCCATCCAAGAGAATGGACCCCCACCTTTCTCTGCCACGTAGTCCTTCAAGAATTCCTTCTCCTTCCAAGGCTCCAACACAACTGGTCCAGAATCTCCATGCTAGAACTCTCAAGACTCACAGCTGTGAACAAGTTGGAAACAAGCCAACACATCTCAGACATGCATGCCTCAAGTCAAGGCTAGATTACACCAACGACCTCTACAACCAACAATACCATGGCTACTCTTTGGCAGTTCGTTTCCATTTTCCCAAGCCAAGACATGGATGAGGAAGGATGAATGAGTGATAGGTAAGAATGGAATGAATGAATGAGTGAATGAGCGAACCCCCCAACAGACCAGGGGCGGGTTTAAGTAATTCGTGGGGAATCAAGAACCTCCTGGCCTCCCCCCAAGAAGTTCACGTAACTGATCCCCTCCCTTAGAAAAAAAGGGTAATCAAAATAGGAAATAAACATTTAGCCTCTCAATCCCCCTCTCTTGTGGAATCATAGCCCCCTATAACTCTAGTCCTTGTTTGTCTAGCAACCAAAGATGTGTTTATTATTAATAATGATCAAAACATTACATTTATTAGGCACACTACCCTCTTTTAATTTTTTGGGCCCTCTAGCCTCTTGGAAATTAACAAAATACATTATTTAATATGGGGCTCAAAACCTGGGATGTTACATCCCCTCCCCCTTATTTTGGCACTGTCCTCGGTGCATATACAAAATAGAGATCAAAATCTCAAAATTTATTCAAAAAGCTACAGGTATTTTGCCCGCATGGAATCTTCATGCTCCCAAGTAGCATCTTCAGGACCGTAGCAGGTCCACTGAACTTTTACCAGCTCTATAACTCGATTCTGGAGCATTTTGACCTTTCTGTCCAATACCCTCATTGGTTGGATATGAAAGTATCCCTTTGTCTCTACTTGAATCAGATGCCAATCAATAACATGGTTAGGATCATGTACATATTTCTTTAGCAAAGAAACATGAAATACATCATGCACATTAATGGAAGTAGGCAATGCAAGCATGTATGCAACTAGCCCTATTCTGTCCAATATTTCAAATGGACCACATAATCTGGCTGCCATCTTTGTACAACTACCCAATTTCAAAGAGCTTTTCTTGGGCTTCACTTTCCGAAGTACATGCTCCCCTACTTTAAATTCTCTAGCTATCTTGTTCTTATCTGCATAAAATTTTTGTCTATCCTGAGCTGCCTTTAAATTCTGCTTGATCTTAACCATCTGGTCTTCCATATCCTTGAGCAACTCTGGCCCAAGTACCACTCTATTTGTTGGGTTGTCTCAGGTCACTGGAGTATTGCATTTCCTACCATACAAGGCTTCAAATGGGCCCATTCTCAATGAATCTTGATACCCATTATTATATGCAAACTCAACCTAGTGTAAGTAATCTTCCCACTTAGATGGCTTATCCATCACATACATTCTCAACATATCTTCAATTACTTGGTTGACCCTCTTTGTTTTCCCATATGAATGTGGATGGTATGTTGTGCTAAAGTTTAGATTTGTACCAAATCCTTTAAACAATCCCCTCCAGAAATTGGAGGTAAACTTTGTATCTCTGTCCGAGACAATTGTCCTAGGTATCCCATGCAATCTAGCAATCTCCCTCATGTAAACCTCGACAATATTAGCCGCTGTATGTGTTGTTTTTATAGGAACAAAATGAGCAGCCTTTGTTAATTTGTCAACCACTACCATGATTGAATCATGTTGTCTTCTTGTCCTGGGTAATTTAGTTATGAAATCAATGGTTATCACTTTCCATTTCTTCTCTGAGATTGGTAATGGCCGCAGCAAACCCGTTGGGTGCCTATACTTAGCCTTCACCTTCTGACATTCCATACATCGAGAGATGTAATCAACAACATCCTTTTTCATTCCTGGCCAAAAGAATTGGCTTCTTACTGCTGTAATCGTTTTCTGGTAACCAAAATGTCCAACATAAGGAACATCATGCATTTCCTTCAATACCAAATTCCTCAGTTCTCCGGAACTAGGAACATAGATTCTATTCTTATGCATAAGTAATCCATCTTCCTTTATCTCATACTCCTTTATTTTCTTTTGTACATCTCCTTTCTGTAAGCTTTCCTTTACCTGTAGGTAATGTTGATCTGTAACAATATCATCTAAAATTTTGCTCTTCAAGTCTGACTGATGCATACTGACAACAGTAGCATGCATGAGATGCACTCTTCTACTAAGTGCATCGACAACTTTATTCTCTTTTCCTTTGATATGCTTGATATCGAGGTCATCTTCACTTAAAAATTCCAGCCATCTTGTTTGTCTGGCATTCAAGGTTGGCTGTTCAAAAAGATACTTTAGGCCAATGTGGTCTGTCCTTAATTAAAATCTCTTCCCCATGAGATAATGCCTCCACATCTTCAAGGCGTGGACAATGGTAGCAAGCTCCAAATCATGTGTGGCATAGTTCCTTTCATGTTCCTTAAGATTTTTGGAGTCATAACCAATGACATGTCCATTTTGCGTGAGGACTCCCCCAAGTCCTTCCTTACATGCATATGTACATACCACAGAACTTTCATTTGGGTCAGCAATCTTTAACACAAGTGCACTAGTAAGTAATTCGTTCAACAGATTAAAATTCTCTTCACACTTAGATGTCTATTCAAATCTAGTTCCCTTCTTTTGCAAAGAAGTGATGGGATGAGCAATCTTAGAGAACCCTACTATGAACCTTCTGTAGTAACCAAAAAATCCCATAAAATATCTGACTTCTGACACATTTATGGGTGTTGACCATCCTCTAATGGCTTCAATATTCTCTAGATCTACTGCTATGCCTTGCTCTGAAATAATGTGTCCCAAGTAATGGATCTTCTTTTGATAAAAAAAACACTTACTCAGCTTGGCATACAACTGATGTTCTCTCAGCACTTGCAATACCAGTCTTAAGTGATGTTCATGCTCCTCTTCAGACTTAGAATAGACAAGTATGTCATCCAAGAATACTATGACAAACTTATCCAAATAATTTCTGAATATGCCATTCATTAAGCACATAAAGACAACTGGTGCATTGGTCAGTCCAAATGGCACCACTACAAATTCATAATGCCAATACCTGGTTCTAAAGGTTGTCTTGTGAATGTCTTCTTCCTTGATCCTTACCTGATGGTATCCTAACCTCAGGTCAATCTTTGAAAATGTCTTTGCTCCTCTTAGATGATGAAAGAGGTAATCAATTCTGGGTAGATGATACTTGTTCTTTATAGTATACTTATTCAATTGTCAAAAGTCAATACACAGCCTCAAGGTTCCATCCTTATTTTTGGCAAAAAGTACTGGTGCTCCCCAAGGTGAAACACTTGGACGTATGTACCCTTTCTTCAACAATTCCTCCAACTGCATTTGTAATTATTTTAACTCTGGTGTGCTCATTCTGTAAGGTGTTTTTGACACCGGGGCAACTCCTGGCACTAAATCAATTGAGAAATCTATCTCCCTTCTTGGTGGCAACCCTGGTATTTCTTGGAATACATCTTCAAATTCCTGTAGTACCGAGAAATCTTCAAGGCTTGGCCCCTTTGTATTTTCTGGCTCTTCCACATGAGATGCATACAATTGACATCCTTTTCTAAAACATCTCTTCAGCTGTAAGGCTGAAATCTCCCTTATAGAGATGGGTCTTGGAACTCCTTTCACAGTGTTATGTTTTCCATCTCCATCAAGATAGGTAAATGTCTTGCTATGACAATCTAGGACAACATGATGCTTGTCCAACCAATCCATTCCAATTAGAATATCATAAGACCCTAAGGGTATGATATTCAGATCAACACTAGTATTCACACCATTAAGACTTATGGAACAAATTTGGACCATATTATGGACTCTCCTTTTGGTTCTAGTGGCTAACTGAACCAAACTTGATTTTCCAAGCTTACTTTTCTCCAAATGTAATCTATCCACTATTTTATGATCAATGTAACAATGACTTGCTCCTGAATCAATTAAAATAGCAAGATGCTGATTTATGATCTTACCTTTCACCTCGATCATATTGGATTGGTACTTGGCTTGTCGATCATCTAAGGCTGCATAAATCATTTCCATATCTTCAACTGTTGTAGCCTCTTGGACGTTATGCACAGTCTTTACTTTGTCCTATTTGTGTGGGCAATCCTTGTACATGTGATCTTGTTTGCATCCCCACCATTGGATTGGTGGTCTACCCCTTTTTCCCAAGAAGTCTTCTTTCTTGGATTCACCCTTAGCATACTGATCTTGATGATTTCTATTAGACTCATTCCTATTGAAGGGAGGTTTGAATCCTTTCCTCCTCTGATCGAACTTCTCCTCCTTCTTACCCTTCCAAGATTTCAGCTGGGGTTCTCTTCCCTGTCCTTGGTCATACAAGTATTTAGCGTTCTTAATGGCCTCATTCAAGGTCTTGGGCTCATCATACCTAATCTTTTCTTTATAAAAGGATGGCAGTCCACTTAGAAATCTATGTATTTTCACCTTCTCCTCATTAATGAACCCGACATACTTTAACAACCCCAAAAACTTCTTCTCATATTCTACCATAGTCATGCATCCCAACCTAAGTTCAAAGAACTCCTGCATTTTCTTGTCATATAAATGCTCTGAGAGGTACTCCTTCTGGAAGTAATTCTTGAACTGCTTCCAAGTGATTCTATTCTCATTAATATGTTCAACTTGCTTCAATTGATCCCACCACATTGCAGCTTTCCCGTGTAAATGGTAGGTGGAAATTCTAGCTTCTAGGTTTGATGAATAGTTATGCAATTGAAAATATCTCCCGAGTCCAAGCAACCATGCTTTGACATCATCTTCCCTTTCTTTTTCACCATCAAAGGAGGGTGGCTTAAGCTTCCTCAACTCTCCTTGCAAACTGTCCACTTCTTGTCTCCTTCTTTGGTGCCTGACAGGAGACACCTTTGGATTGCTTATAGAATTTTCTGATGCATAAAAAATTCTTGCTGAGTAAGGAGGTGAGTGGTGTCTATGAGTTCTGCTAGCACTTCTTGAATAACCAACTCTTCCACAATCATCTCTTCTTTCACGAAACCTACCTTCTTCCCCTTACTCGAAGCCATTCCTTGTTTTCCTCTGCGATTGGTTTAATCTCTGCAACACTTGAGCATTTATCTGACTTTTCTCTCTCATCAGTCTCTCATTGTCTGCTTTGTAGCTCTGCACTTCTATTTTTAGGCTTCTTACAATTTCTATTAATTTTTCTTGCTCTCCTCTACCCTTGCGTCCATTGGGCTCTGTCTCTGCATTACCAACTCTAGTATTCTGGCCTTCGGCCTCTCTATCATGGCTGGAGGCTCCCTCACCTTCTTCCATCTCTTGAATATTCATTCCAAGTTGATATGTTTAAATCTCTTAATTCTGCAAAATGTGTAAGTGACCATTTTGTTAGAATTATGCATATAAAGAAATTTGCCAAACAATGCTACAAGTCCTTTTCTTCTTAGTTCAGGAAGAATATATCCCCATTCTTCGCAAAATAACAATGTCCTGTTATCCTTGGCTAACACAAAATTTCATTCTGCGCAGGCTCTTCCCTCAAACCAGGGTTCAAGTGACCATGGTTCGAATCCATGGCTTAGTCCCTTCCTTAGCACCTCGCTCTGTTTTATTTCACATGGGGCTTGTATGAGCCATAAACCCGTGGCTAAGTTACCTCCCAAGCCCCCCCCTTTTTTTTGTTTACCTGTGCATGAGACCGGTGTCGGGACCAAGTCCTCTGGACTTCGGCCTTCGTCTGGTATTTGTTGTCAACTCCTGTTTCCTCCTGGAGTTACCCTTCATCGAAATCTCCATTAGCTCCACCACAAGGATCGGACGCTCGAGATTTAATCTCCCGTCAAATGGAGGACCCCGCCCCCATCTGGAGGCTTCACGAGATTGACAATCTACGACTTAATCAAGTGTTGGGACGGACGATCCTCTATTAATTCGACACTCCGGGGGTCCAAGATATTCAGTTCCTGCACTGCTCAACTCCACCAGAGTGGAAATTCACTGAAGTGCTTACCCTGTCCTTCCACTACTTGATCCAACGGTTGAGAAAGGTCCTGAAGGGATCCTAAATCGACGGTCTGTGTGCCTTCGCGACTTTGGGCTTGAAAATTTTCACTTGCAGAAACTTGAAAACCCCTAG
>JASDQU010256992.1:0-15916 GCA_032191745.1 Picea mariana
TCCATGTTGCTCCCAGCACTGGAGCTGTCGGTGGTTGAGTCGATTCTGTCTGGGATGTGTCACCGCTCACAATATTGCGCTAGGAGGGGGCCGTCCCTCCTCTCGATGAAGCCGCCATGGTGTGGCCAGTCAGGAGGACTGCCTATGCGCACTGTTCAAATCCCCAGGCGAAACTTGTAAAGTCTCGAGCCCTGCAACTCTGCATTCACGATATCAAACCCTAGACCTGGAATCTTTTCAAGATTTGGACTTTTCGATCATCATTCTAATCCCTGTATGACTTATCCTATCCATATGTATTAATTATTTTGATGCTTCCATCCCTGTATATAATTCCAACTTTTATCCTTATACACTTACTGGGAGATGTTTCCAAAACTTATAGACAGATAATTTGAAAAAATACATGTACTATTATGGTCCATTGTGAAAACTTACACTCTCTAATAAATAATAATATTGTGTTTAAAGTGTTTTTTATAATAAAAATAAAAATATTATGTTTAATTTATTGGATATTAATATTTTGTTTAAAGTGTTTGTTATACTATAAAGAAAAATATTATGTTTAGTTGGTTTGTTATATTAAATATTAAAAATAACCTAAATAGAGCTACATATTTATTGGTAATAAGGATTTAGGTTTGTAAATTTGATGACAATAGAGCTTGTGAAACATTATTTGGGAAAATTAATATACTTTGAACATTTTGAAGTGTGTTTTAGATGATAAGGTTAAGGTACGATAGGTATATCAAATTTAAATTAAGTATTAAATTTGAATTTATTGTTGGAATATTGAGAGGGGTGAATCAATATTAACACTTTATACCACTTTTAACCACAATTTATATTTTTTCATTTTAACAATAATATTCAATAGTATATCATCAATGTATCATCTATGAGTGCATCCAATATATATATCATAAGCATGTAAACATAAGAAGCATGACATCAACATCACATCAAGAACATAGTACACCATTTTTTTATGTGGAAACAAAAATGCGACAAAACCTCTAGATGTTTTTTTATATATATCAAGAATTCATTCATAGGAAGCAACATCTTCCAAATTCTCCAGTTGCAACTTGAAGGAGACTCCAACCCCCTATTACCAGCCTCCAACCTAAATGAAGCTACAACTCCTTGAATTCTCTGGCTCCAACCATAAGGAGGCTACAACCCCCTGGGTTCTCTGGATCCAACTGGAAGGTGACTACAACCACCCAGTTATGAGGCTCCAACATGAAGGAATCTCAAACCTGAAGGAAACTCCAACTCCTTGATTCTTTGGCTCCAACTGGAAGGAGGCTACAACCCCCTTTCCTTGGCCCATCCTGCCTCCCTGAAATATAAATGTAGACCAACTATCACAGACTCTGCCACTATCACTGCCACAAACATTGTCATTGTCACAACTCTATCACTGCCACTTTCACATCAACCTATAATTTGTCACTATCAACTGATCACTGCCACAACAACTTTTCCAACCAATCACTATCTCATCCAAGATACCATATCCACTCTCATCAAGATCACCAAGATCTTATCTCAAACCATATGCTCAACATCACCAACACATGCCTCTACCAAACATGTACCAACATCACCACATACCATCACAAAATAACCAAGTACCAATCCAGTACCATTCATCAAACATGCATCAACATATACCATCAACAACTGAACCAACCATGCATCAAACCTGTATCACCACTTGTACCACAACAAGTGCATCAACCATGCACCAACACTTGTATCATCAACACATGTGGGATACCGTGTTCCAACCATGTACACGCACACCAACCTATACCATAGCCACGTGTCAATTATGCACATCAACCATGTACACAAACACCATACCATACAGCATAAGATATCATTAATGAAATGTATCAACCATATGCCAAGAATATGTGCCAAATGTGTACCAAGCATATATCAATGTACCAATACCAATAACATCATTAACCACACAACATGTGAACCATGTACCTCAAACAAGTTTCATATCACTCATGATATGCTTCAACCAAATACCATAAACCATGTGCCAATGTATCTCAACAATTAGATCTCAATCAACATGCAACATACATACAATGATGTGCCTCAAGTCACATACCAAGGCCCTCAAACACATGCTTCATGAATTCTCCTAAACATCACCAAGATACAACCTCTTAACTCAATATACCAAGTCTCAAATATGTACAATAACAAGTAACTAAGCCAGAAACCAAACCAACCAGTAATGTCTCTAATCAATGTACCATTACATTACCAAGATACACCAAATCACATTCTATCATCACGATGCATTTACTATACCATATACTATCATCACCATGCATGTACCATAGCACCAAAATAATAATATTTAACGCTTACCTCTGATCCTGTAGATGACCTGTTACTCTGTAATATGACATGTAGCTTCTTCCACAATTAATCATCAACCTAGTACAAACATTTTCCCAAATCTACAAGTGTCTCGCTAGACATAATCTAGTCTATCTGCAATGATGACTCGCTAGACAAGTATAGTGCAAACTGCAAGAATCTCAGTAATTAGGGTTTTTCAGAAACCATTGTCTTTTGTAGCTCTTAAAATTTCACACTTTTCCCGCACCTTCTTTGTTGCCTCGGACATTCCATCACATTCACCAAGATACAAAAATAGACCATAAAAAAATCACTAGACCATAACAATTCACTAGATCACAAGATAGATTATCAATGAATATGTGCATGAATATGTACTTGCGAATGAATCCTTGAGGATTATTTATAGTTTTTCTAGGTAGCCTCTTTCCTTAAACTTAGGGATCCTTGACTTTCTTGTTACAACCACTTTCCCATTTTTCTCATTGACTTGTAACCAACTAGGGATCCCATTCTTCAAGGCTTCCAACTTCACAAGGCCATCTATCCCTAACCGTGAAGAACCATGTGGTGTTCTACATATCACCGGAAACAAAATGATGCGTACTATCCATCCATGATAGTATTAACTGCAATTCCACTGTCCTTCATGTCGTTATTTCTTAATCAACTTCGGGTCCCATAACCACACCTCTGAGGCTACATGTAGACTACATCAAATTTAAACAAAGTTATCGACTTAACGAGAACCGTGACCTCAAAACGAGAACTCTGGCCCCCAAAAATCATATTTTTGCATAGAAAACATGAAAATCGACCCCTAAATCAAAAAGTGGTCCCACCGGTATCTCCATTTTTAAAGCATGGCCTTCAAAACTCATAAAGTAGCTCAGAAAATGCTTTAAATCAACACTTAAATAAAAAAATGATGTTAGATAAAGAAAAATGTTTTTTCAAAACGTCAAAATTATAGTTAGTTTGAAATTGTATTTTTAGCAATTGGTGTCATTAAAACTAATACCTCATAATAAACCATCAAAATGAAAAGTATTGCTACCGGTAGCACTCATTCTAAAATTGAGGTATTAAAATGATACATTTTTTAAAGTGGTAAAATAAATCATCATTACTCTAAACAAAATCAAAACATCAACCCTTAAATCCAAATTTGAAATTTTAGAAAAATATATATTTGTTTTTTGAGAAATAAAAATACTGAAAAATCTCTTGAAACATTAAAAAAACAAAAAAATCCATGGATGGGGTGACACATGGGCCACATGATTTGTCGTATGGGGCGATTATGAGGGAATTTAAAGCCCCTTGCCACCACCCTCACCCCTTTCTAAGTCGCGATGGTTAGTCTGCATGAGGGCCAAGGTTTAGTGCATTGGGCCTTAATGGATATCCAGTCTTAGCTCCTTGGCTTCAATATGATTTTGATTATGACCATTACACTTGCTGTAATGGCTACCAGATCTATAAATGCCTCCGTCCTCCTCATATTTTCACCCTACGAGATATTATATATTGGGAATTTGGGCCCAAAGAACAACATCATTTCACCAATTCTTCTCCACGATTTAGCTTACTCTACAGGTGTTTCAGTCTACTTGGTATTGTTGGCCCTTGACCAAGTTTTGAGACAACATTGGTCATGTTTGACCAACATTGGTCGAAGACGAAGCACCTAGGCAAAGCGGAGATCGTGGGATCTCGCCTTTTTTGTGAGCTTTTTGGGTTTTAGGGTTTATGTAATGGAGATGGGATGTCGACCCATGGGTTTACCTATGCTTAGGCCTATTTTGTAATGTATAAATAAGTAGCTATGCGATGTAAGAAAGGGTCGATGGCTTAGTGCTAATATTATCTATGTGCAAGAATATGTGTTAAGGCTTGCACAACTAAGTGCAAGCGTTTTGTAAGTTCTTGGTGTAGAGAGACTGGGAATTTTTTCTTCGAAAGTATAAACTTAGGTATGTTTGATAGATATTGTCCTAGTCTGAAAAATAGGGTACAACTAGAAGAAAGAGTTCATCTGAATAAATTCAATATAGTTAGTGAAAGATATGTTATTCTTATGCATAGAAAGAAGTTTTGGACTAACAAATGGATGCAAGACCCTAGAAAGAATTTTTGTAGGTTGCAAGTCCATCACTGTGATTCCAGTGCATAGTACAAGAAAGGTTAGGGATCGTTTAAGAGAAAGAAAGGATTGAAACTTTGTTATAGTTGCAGAAGACCGAGACATCTTGCTAAGGAATGCCTTGGTAGAGGTCCTATTTGTCTTTGTTGTAAAGATGTGGATCATGAGGTTTTGGATTTCCTTAGAATGATTTCTAAAGTTGAAAATATGAACCTGAGAAAAGAAAACCATGAATAAGGTCAAGAAACTAAGCATATGATAGAGAACTAGAAAGAATCAGAAACTATGTTATTACAGCTGAAAGAAACACTGAATGATCCCAAAGACATTAGTTTACAAGATATCTTAAAAGAGAAGGAATGCATAGAAACAAGAATAGGATACTTTGACATAAACTTTGTTCTAGATGAAGAAAGTCAGGTGAATATCATGCCAGAAATCACTTGGGAAATTTTGGGAATGCCGACTATGATTCCTTCATTTGGAGGGATAGGCTTTTTTAAAGGAAAGATGATAACCCTATGTGAAAGACTTACTCATGTACCTATGATAGTCCATAGAGCATCGAATGAAGAAGAATTTGAGGTCATTAAGTTTGTTTAGAATAACACTCCTTTTTCACTTATGTTAGGAAATCCCTAGATTGAGAAAGATCAGATCTAAAGGAAAGAAGAAGAGGAAGCCACAGAACAAAAAAAACAAGAATTAAGGGACTTCATAACCAGAAAAATAGTGAGACTAATACAAGAACAAGAGGAAAATTCGAAGTAGTAGAAGGTTGTCGAGGTTGAAAGAACGCAAGAAGGCCTACAAAACCTATCCATGTAGGAGAGAAGAGCACCTACCCCCAAAGAAGTAAGAGAAGAGGTACTAGACTCGAACCCTTTGAAAGACCCTCAACAATGTGAAGTCCCTTTACTAGGAGAAAATAAGAATATTAATGGAAAGAGGAACCTAGAGGCTGAGGTCATAGGAAAGAAGGACGGAAACCTTAGTAAGAAGAAAGTGAAGTTAGAAAAATTGCAGGAAGTTTCGGAGAGGACTTCGCAGAAAGAAGGCTTATAGAACCTGCACCTCGTCGGAATAACAGAACAACGCAGACTGGAACTTCGCCATGGCGAAGCAATATGACCGTTGGAGGTATCCCGACCATTAGAATGATGCTCAAGAACATATAGAAACACAATTATTGTTGGAAAGATCACCATTGGACCGTTGGGACCATGCCATAAAGGATGGAATCATATTGATTGAGGATTTTTAATCCATTGGAGGAACGCGTTACAACATTGTTTACTTAATCCTTCGAATGCCTCATTGGGGACACATTTGAAAATTGTGATTATCCGAGCTAACAAGAGAACTGATTTCTATCACGTTGTGCTTTAGAGAGCTCACCACCCGTTTTTCCTACCTTGAGTGTTCAGTCTCCTACCCAAGTTTTTTGTTTACGAGCGTGCATGTCGGCAACCTTAGAGCAGTAGAGAAATAGGTAGAATAAATCTTGATCGACCTTATGGATGAGAAGGTCATGTCTGTAGGCATACAGGCCTCGTCGATGATTGGATTTCAAGCCTCCCCCTCGACTGCACGTTGATTTAGCCGAACAACGACCGAGAAAAGAAGGAAGCACCGCAACAACCTAGAGAACGCGAAGCTGATCCCGTCGGTCTTGCTCGACTACATCCTACCTCTGGCTGGCGTGGTTAGTTGTGATAGTGTCCTGTGTGACTTCGAGTACATGCTCATCACTATGTACCTCCCGAAGGGGATACACGCAGTCGGACCGTAGCTAGGACTGATCCCTTATCTAAATATCAACGATTTCAACCTTGGAGACAGCAAGAATTATGCGTTGCTCGCACCGCTTCGATACCTAACCAAGATAAATGGGAAGAAGCCAAAGATAGTCCCCCAACCATGGATTAAGGAGATCGCAAGGTCGACTATTTTAAATGTCATGAATATCCCTCTCTTCGGAAGACATCAGGAGGTTAACGCATGTGTTAAACTCCTCTTGTCATGCTACCCAGAAGGTTATCTCTTGTTAGACAGGTGCATGAGTGTGGATCCAACACTGATCCACATTATCATTGGATTGAGCATGCAAGGACTGGAACCTCAATAATTCTATCAAGGGAAAGTTGCAGATCGCTCCCTCGCAAAATGTATAAAGGAAACCTACATGATGTGGAGAAGGGAAAGCGAGGCTACAAGGTGGCCTCCATCCAAGATGGCGCAGTGTGCCTACCTTGTCAATTGATTGTTGGCAAGATCATCAATAAGAACATACCAATGCAAGTTACAGGGTTCATCGTCAACCTCATAGGGAAGTGCATCGAGGGCATGCAAATGAACTGGGCGAGCTACCTTGTCAATGATTTGGAGAAGGACTATCGCGAAGCATAGGACTAGGGGTATGAGTTCCACTTTAGTTGTATGTTGATTCTCATAGCATTTGTCACTTGGGAGATGTTGGAGGGAGAGACATTCCTAGAAGTTGAGCCATCAGAACCATTGGCCACGAGGTTCACCACCTTGTGGTATACAAGTGACATGGTGAAGAAGTGGAAATAAAATGCAGTTTTTCACACTTACTGCATAAAACTCACATGTGCCATTGATTCATTCCCATAAATGACCTCGAACACCTGGCATACTTACAATCCAGTAGCGAAGTTCCACGTAGACCGACACTTCATTTACATGATTGCACACAGGGATGGAAGCAAGGAGGAGCTACATGCTTACTACAAATTGAATGATGAAGACATGGAAGAGATAACCAAGGAATGGTCGATTAAATTCCTTGTACCAGTCGAGCATACAGAGCTCTCCGACCCTGACATCATCGGAATCCCTTTGGTCACCCGGATGGAATGGGATGGACTGAGTAGTGCTAAGAAGAAGAGGAAAAAGAAAGAAGTACAAAATATAAACAACGCATCGGAGGAAATTGCACCTGACCCACTTGGAGGAGGAGGAGGCAATGAAATAAACAAAGAGAAGGAAGGGGAAGAAGAAAAGAAAGAAAAGGGTGAAGTAACACCGCCAAAGGAACCCCTTACATAGGTTGAGACATCAAAGAAAAGGAAGGTTTCTCCGAATAAACCCTCAAAACAGAAGAATTCACAAGCCAATAAGCCTCAGTCAAAGAATGTGCCTAGAGTGGATGATATTGACCTCATCATCGCAATTGTAGAAGATGCTTTAGCGGATATCTTGCAATGAAACAAAGAAAAGAAGGAGACAATGTATGATAGAATCGAGGTGGAGCTGAGGGTGTTACAACAAGATCTCTATTCAACTTGGGCAGTGTCGACTGCGCCATCATCATTAGAAGATGTAGACTTGGGGGATGATCCCACCCAACTCTGAGGGATAGCAGATGCTACAAAGGCTCGCCTTTGTTGAGTATAGGAGGAAAAGGAATAGGCCATAGAGGCCTTGAAGAATTAAAAGGAGGAAGCCCTAGAGCAACTTTGTTTTGTGCAACAAGAAAAATATGACATGAGAGCGAAGTTTGAGGAGTACAGAGAGCAGATTCAGGGAGAAAAAGACTAGTTTCTCACAGAGCAAACTGCGGTCAAGGAGAAAATGGCTAGATCACTTCACTCTATGCCAGGCTTGGACTAGATGGAAGAAGAGATAGTTGAGAGGCAAGTGGGGAAGCTCGCTAAAGCCATTCAGTAACTTCAAGAAAGAGTAGCTGAGTTAGAAATGAAAGCAGTGTCGAGCACTCCATAGGAAGTCCAAGATCAGAGGGAATAAATTGCCAAGAGTGCAGTCAAAAGAATCAAGGCGTTGGCTTCAGAATGCAAGCAACTAAGTAACCAAATTGCGCAGACCTATGAGAAACTTGCAGAAGACCTGGAATTGAGGACATTGGAGGCACAACTCTAGGAGGCAAAGCAACAGGCATATATAGTGCAAGCACTTTTGAAGTTGCTTATAGCAGTGGAGAAGAGGAAGAGGGCATAGGAGAAACGCACATTTCAACAGCAGGTCACTACCATCTAGAGCAGAGTGATGGAGGTGACACAGCCACTCCATCCAGTGCAGGATGAAGCATGCACCCTCTTTGAAGAGATCAAGGGACAAGGATCACAGTGGGAACATGTGGTCGCAACAGTGGAAAAATGGTTGGAAGGGCCTGTCACTAACCAAGTCATTCAGGAGTTCACCAAGAAGGATGCTTTGGAAAATAAGCAAGTCGAAGTAGCTTGAGCTAAGCTAGAGGCCTTCGAAAAA
Organism: Picea mariana; assembly: GCA_032191745.1. Taxonomy (NCBI): domain Eukaryota; kingdom Viridiplantae; phylum Streptophyta; class Pinopsida; order Pinales; family Pinaceae; genus Picea; species Picea mariana. Next base: position 8,798 of record JASDQU010256992.1, read on the forward strand.
ATATTGCCCAGATCAGAGTGACTCGGGATGAGTCATAGGTGAATGTTGGGGGCCTGTTGGCCCTTGACCAATTTTTGAGAGAACCTTGGTCATGTTTGAGAATTTTTGAGACTTCAATAAGATGGTCTAAGACAGAGCACCCAGGCGAAGCAAAGATTGTGGGATCTCTCCCTTTTTGCAGGATTTTTGGGTTTTAGGGTTTATGTAATGGATATGGGATGTTGTCCCATGGGTTTATCCATGCTTAGGCCTCTTTTTTAATGTATAAATAAGTATCTAGGTGATGTAAAAAAGGGTCAATGGCTTAGTTCTAATATTATCTATGTGCAAGAATATGTGTTAAGGCTTGCAGAGCTAGGTGCAAGCATTTTGTAAGTGCTTGGTGTAGACAGACTGTATAAATATTTGTTCTTTGATACAACTCGGGGAAGGAGGATCTTGCAAGGTGTGCACAGATCTCCTGTCCTTTGCAAAGTTGGCGTTCTAGCTTGATGCATGTAAGAAGATTGGAAGAGACTAATAAGAAGAGAAGAAGATTGGTGGACGTAGCCCTACACTGGGGTGAACCACGTATATCCCATGTCAATGTGCTTTTTACTATGATGTTAATGTTGTTTATGTATCTAATTTCTCAGTGTAATAATATTATTGTAATAGGTAGAAACATTGATTCATAGTGCTTTATACATGAATGAATGATTAGATCTACCTTGATGCTATGTCTTGAATGGTTAGAGGTGCTTGATCTTGGTTTTTACTGCATCAATATGTAGTAAGGGTTTAACCTGCAATGTGAATAAGGGTTAAAGACTAATGAATGTTAATTTCTCAGTGCTCTGTTAAAGTATTGTGGTCATAGATTTGTGTCGCATATAGGTTGTAGACACTTCAGTCCTGCAACCTTCCTGCCTCTACCTCGAGTGAGAATTCATCTGCTTCGTAGGTATTTCTGAAAGGGTCGGTAGTTAGGGTTTTGTTGGTGCATTGTTGAAGCATTGAACCTTCATTCTGCCTCTATGCCAACAAGAACTCTTCTTAGCCATGCAATGAGAAAGAGGCAAGCCTCGATGAGGGCCAAACTACTATAGCCGTTTTGGCAGACACAACCACCCAGGACCTGCCTCTCGATCTCTCATACCAAGCGAGGACCATATGGGTTCTTCTTGTTAAAATTGGTTTGAATAGACTCAACCAGAGCCTCATCCTTCTAGTACAAAGGTTCTCAATTGCATACACAACAACTTGGGACATGCCTCTCGAGATCTCATACCAAGTGGGGACCATCCGGGTTCTTCTAGTCAGAATTGGTTTGAATAGGCTCAACCAAAGCCTCATAATCCTAGTATAGAGGGTATCCATGGTGGAAGCCTAGTGGAAGAAGAAATTTCATCCAATTGGGAGGAATGTTTTCCTTTCTTTCCATCAACTTCTCTGGAGCATGAAATTTCCACCTGCACCACCATTCCCTTTTAGGAGCGAGTTGCGATGGGATGCATTTTGGAAGAACAAGTCTCGCCTCCAGAGAATCATTCGGGATGAAATTCAACTGCCACCATGGATGAGGACCTTGGACCAGATTACTCTACTATAAATGAATCTGCTGCAACAACTATGGATGAAAACCATGCTCATGATGATGATGTTGATGACCATAGTCACCTAGTTCCAGACATCTACAGACTCACGAAAGACCACCGGGTCTTGATTTTTGAGATGAGAAGGGACTTGACAGAGAAACAACACCGCCATAGTTTCTTCAACAGACATCTAGATTCCCTATATGACTCCCTAACAAGCGATCCTAATAAGAGTCACTACCTGACTTGTTTCTAATCCTTCATCTTCAGACTCCGTCAAGATGGATGCCTGGGCTCACCCCATTCCTAACATTGTCACAGGTTTTTTCTTTAATTTAATGGCTAAGTTTTTGCAAATTTTGCATACCATAGTCATTGGTTTAGGTTCGATAGCTGGTTGGGGTACTCTGTCCACCGCGTGTTCTATTTTCCACACTATTGGTAGAACAAGTGGCAAGTCCCGTTGTCTGTATGTCGACAGTTGTCATTTTTTCTTAAATTTTTGGAACAATGAACAGTTGTCCTATCCATGTGTTCTGGTTTCCACTATGGTGGAAGAATAGTTGGCATGCTATAATGTACACTCATACAGACAAGTTTTTTGCTAAGGCAAGGTAATATAATTTATATTTACCAAAAAAAAAAAAAATTACTCAAATACATGTCAAAATTAAAAAAAATATTCAAAAAACATTAAAACAACCTAACCTAAAACTTTATATTAAAAAACATTTAAAAAAAAATAAAATACAAAATTTCATTAAAAATTTAGAAAAAAATAAAGTCTTTACACACATACACACACATATATATATATATAATGATGATGATGATTAATGTCCACTAAGACCGAATTGGTATATCAGACCTTAAGAGGGTAAGTGATTACTTGTGATTCTTTATAATTTTGTTTATGTGCTCGAAAATCATTAAGAGAAGCTTTCCAAGATCACCATACTTTTGGTGAGTTAAGAGGTTAGGAAGGTTGGTAGTGTGACAAACATTTTGAAAATGAGATCTAATATGGGTATAGGCTAGCAAATCCAAGAGAAAGTGCTTTTCATCTTCAACCTTCTTAGTGCAAGAAAGGTGACACACTCTTTCATCCCATGGCGTTTTAGGAATTGACCAGTGCCCACTTTCACTATGGAGTTCATGAGAATTTGCTCATATATTAGCAATGCTTATTTTTTTCTTTACACTTGGAAAAAAAGATAGATAATTTTGACCTTCTAGATTAGGATTGATTACATCCTTATAATTCCTTAATTTTCTTTTTTCCTATAACTCTTTATCACTCCACATTTTCTCCTTAAATTTTGATATGATGTATTTTTTAATAGTATCTTTTTTTCTGCAAAATGGTGTCTTCCATGATTCCCCAATAGTTTAGCCAAGATAGAACACCTTTATTCCATCCTCACTTGAGTCAATGGTGACCTTATAACTCAAATTTGAAGCAATTTTAGGAAGCCTCTTGTCTTCCATGTTGTTTAACTTGTTCTTCTACATCAGGTATCTAGTAATATCCATGCTCTCAATGGGGGAGAGGCTTGTTTGTAAGAGGAGGATGTGATAGGGCATATTTCCTTTAATTTTGAGATTAGAGGTTATAAAATTATTTTGTATTTTATCTATATTTATCTAGGATTCACGAGAGATACTACAATCCTAGACTTCACATCCATAAAGAATAATAGGTTTAACAAGATTTTCAAAGAGGATTTTATTCTTATCCCAACTCCAAAGATCAACTGATTTACAATTGTTTTCAAGCCCATAATAAGATTTCCATCCCCCAATAATCATTTTCTCAATGCTATAATTCCAATTGATCTTGTGGTGAATATCAATTCCAAGATAATTGTATGAATTCACTTCTTACAAGTTGTTTTTTTCATATATGAAGGTATCATAAGGGATATTATTGGATTTAATAATCATGACCTTGGTCTTATAAATATTAACAATCATACCCATATTGGAGGAAAAATCCTTGAGTATTCTTAGTTGGTTTTCAAGATCATGGGGACTCCTTTCCATAAGAACGATATCATTGGGCATAAATAAGAATATTGATTACTATACCAGTGAGAGTAGGGCTGAGAAAACCTTCCTTTTCCAAGCAATCTTCTAACTTGTCAATGTATATTCCAAAAAGGGTAGGGGCCAAGGGACATCTTTGTTTGACTCATATATTGCATCTAATCTCATTTGAACAGCCCTCAGTGTTTTTAAACTTACCCATAATATTATCATACATACTTATTGCAGGAGCCCTCAACTCGAGAGGAACTTGTATCTCTTCCAACCTATTCCAAAGGTTTTTCTTAGGAACCATGTAAAATGATTTTCTAAAGTTAACAAAACAACAAAAATGACTGGTTCTAGAATTGCATAACTCCTCTGCAATGATCCTAAAGGTAACAAGATGGTCCACAGTTGAATGATATCGCATAAACCCAACCTAGTCTTCAGTTCTTTTACCATCACTTTCTAGCCAAAGGATAATCTTCTTTTCCAAAATAATTCCATAAATATTGGCTAAAATAATGGTCCTATAATTAGAGGGAATGTTTCTATCCCCTTTTTTAAAAATAGGAACAACGAGGCTTTGCCTCCATGGTTTAGGGAATCCTTGTTTGACTATTAAATTAAAGAGCTTTTGTATGTGAGGGATAAGGTTTGGCCTTCCAATTTTAAAAATTTCAACTGGGTAGCCTTCAATGTCCTTAACTTTCTCATTTGCAAGTCGCTTAACCATGAAATATATGTCATCTAAAGAAAAAACTTATTCCTTTGTAGGGACAATATGAATGGTGTCCATGGCATTAGGGAACTCGTAAAGACGTTTAAGGTAGGAATTCCAATCCCTTAAGGGAATCCTATTATTTTATTTAGTATTGCAGTTTAGAATTTGGCTCCAGAACTTCTTAGGATCCATCTTATATAGTTGTGAAAGTTTCTATTGCCTTCTATTGATATAGTGTTTTTTTTCCTTTTAATTAAAAAATTGTTCGTATTGATATTATCGAGTTTTAAGGAATCATTATAAGCATCCCTAATGGATTTCCTAGCAATTTTACATACTTTATTATACGAAGGGTTGGTTGTTTTATTATTCTTTTTATAGGACACCTCAAAAGAGAACTTGTTAATAGAAGTGGAAAGGGTAGTTGTAAAATTATGATAGAGTTCTTCAATGTTGTCGTTATAAGTTAGGATATTTAATTTACTATTTAAATCCTTTAAGAAAATGGAAACTTTACTTTTGTCAAAGTGAAAATTCCTTTGATTATCAGAATTCTCTTCAATGGCGCTCCTAGACATGGAAGAATTTAGAGTTAGGGTTAAAGGTTTATGATCAGAATGAGGCTCATGTTCATTTAAAAGGTCAAAATTTGCTATTTGGATGGAAACATGGATATCATATATCACATAATCTACAACACTACTACCTAGTCCATGAATACAAGTCACCTGGTTGGAGTTTGCCCACTTCATTCCTCCATTGCAAATTATAGGTCTTGAGAGTTGTAGAGTTTAGCCAACTCAATAGAAAACAAATTCTCAATTAGGTATTCAGAGCTTATTTTGTAGCTATTAGATAAATCAAGGTCCTCATCTAGCCATAAAATATTATGGTTGGAATCAATACTTAAAAGAGTAGATTGTTTAGTTGCAGTCATAACATTAAAGTATCCTAGTAGGAGGATATTACCTTCATTTTATCTTGTTATAAATTATTATAGGGGCAATTGATATCTATATGATTTTTCTTATAAAAAGTAGAATTAATAGGTGCAAAATAGAAAATTGCTATATACAGCTTCTTAGCATTGGTGTCTGAAATTTCTATCCAAATGTACTGATTGAGAGGGTCAATTTTATGAAGTTGAATATGAGGATAAATTCTCTTTATAATATAGCAAGATATTCCTCCTATCCCTCTATGGTGGTATTTTTTGTTCCATGTCTACCACAAGTCAAATCTTTCTGTGTTAGGAACCTTAGACTCCTCATGCTCCCAAGTTTCAACTAGATAGATAATATCAATATCACTTGGGATCCAACTTATCATAGGACCTTTGCACCATGAAAAGCCATGACAGTTCCCCAAAAGGAACCCGAGTGTCCCAAATTCTTATTTATTATTTTCCTTTTGGTCTCTATCCCTAATAATAGCTTTTCGATTTCTAATTATTTCCCATTTTCCTTCTTTCCTGGCTTCTTTTACCTTTTGAACTTCCTTCCTTAATTCATCTTGGTCTTCAGGAATGGGGTCTTCATTTATAAATATTCATGACCCTTTTAAGATATGAGATTTACTAAGTATGATATTTATGGTCATTACAACTTACTTTAACACGGTTCAACCTACTTTGTGATCAATTATTTTTCCTATTCTCTTTGCTTCTATGAGGTAAGTTGTATCAATCTATGATTTATTATTTAATTCTTCTTTTACTATTGCTAGGGTATCCTCCTCTTGTTGTTATTTTATACAAAAAAAATATGAGGTTCAAGGATCTTTTGTTACGCTCATGGTACAGTTCGATTATCTTATTCATTTCCTCTTTGATGGGTTTGATATCCAATTTGTTCTACATATTACTGAGGGTCAAATTTTTGTTTAGTTTTTCTTCTAGCTCTTTAATCATATCTCTCAAGTTGTGATTTTATTCAACCCCTCCTTCTTGGATTGATTTTTTATTTTTTTCCATTTCTTGAATCCTATCATTCATTGTCTGCAATTCACTCTTGAACCCTAAGAATCTATCCTCTATTTGAGTTTGAATGCTATCTTTAATTTCTTTATCAATCATTGCCTCTACATCTATTTCGAGTTTTACGTCTCTTTCTTCACTCCTTTTTTCTAATGATTCTAACTCTATTTGGATTTTTACATCTCTCTCTTCTCTCCTTTTTTCTACATATTCCATATAATCGTAAAGGATCTAGGGTGATTTTGGGGTGCCTCCCCATGTTAGGATGAGTTTTTGGAATAGGTGGTGGAGTGCTCATATTGAAAAGACGAGGAAAAAAATGTAACAATTATTATTTTGGATTGACTTTAAAAATACAAAATAATTCTTTTTTAATTGATAAAATGATATTAATTATTATCTCTCAAATCAAGTTTTACCTATGAAGCTTAAAATAAAAAACAAATAAAAAATATTTAAATCTCTTTACATTAATAGATTATAAATATATTTTGAATTGAAATTGAATCAAAGTAAAATGTGACTCACCTCATTTAACATTTCCAATTTCTTAATCGGTTTAAGAAGCCAAAAATAATTTTTGAAAACCGCAGAAAAGTTCAAGAGAAATGCAGAGAAACTACAGAGATTATTCTGGGAAAAAAAAGTAAAAACCAAAGAGAATTATTATGCCCATTCAAAACCATAGATATATAATGTTAGAAATAAAATATCTCCTTCAAAACAACAAGAAGAGAAGTATTATGATTTTCATATATATAATACAAACCAATCTATACTATATATATATATATATATATATATATATATATATA
>JASDQU010256998.1:3076-14683 GCA_032191745.1 Picea mariana
AGGACAACCTCACATCTTCTATCGAGGGAGAGTGAAGAGGCAAGGGAGTGGGAGAGCCAAAGTTATATTTTTGGGACTCATCAAGTCGAGTATTGATCAGACTACCATCTGATTGACTTACACTCTTTTTCCATTAAGATTCCAGATTTTTCAGCTGAGACAAGGAAAGGTTTAAGAAATCATCATGTTGGAATTATTGTCATTGATGTCAAAGGAATAATGTTGTCATTAATGTCATCTTACGACTTTACAAATACACACAACATTTCCAAGATTTAATCATTTATAAGTTTACACGTATATTAAAAAAGGGGTGCACGTAAAAAAGTAAAAAGTGAAATGGTCGTTTCAAACCCATGGTATTTTCCCATGTATTTGCCCATGGTATTTGGAAAAGTGAAATAAAAAAAGGGGAATTAGTTATTTAATTAATGGGTGCCGTGTCTTTTTGAATTAACATGTCCCTTCACGAAGAATTACGATAAATTATAACAAGAGAAAATATTGAGAGAAAGGGTGTGGGTGAAAAATGTAATAACATTTGAACAAGTGGATGGGGAAAGATTGAATATCATTCCAAAAGGGGAGAGTTGCGAAATTGGTTTCAGGTCAGTTTGAGATTCTCACTATAACTTATTTTCTGAGATGTTTTAGATTGTGAAATTTTGAGGAGACAAAGGCGATATCTCTGGGTACATGTGGTTAAAATTTAAGATTTTGGTTCACTATGTTTTCTGAGATATGCCCTGTGGAAGTTAGGGTTCCTGAATACTCCTAAAATCAGTTTCAAACAGGCCAATTTGGCATTTTCGCTATAACTTATTTTTTGGGACATTCCAGACTACAAAATTTTGAGGAGACGGAGGTGAGGTCTCTAGGTACATGTGGTTAAAATTTCATATTTTAATTCGCTACACTTTCTGAGATATGCCCTGTGGAAGTTAGGGTTCTTGAATACTCCTGAAATCAACTTCAAATAGGTTAGTTTGACATTTTCGCTATAACTTATTTTCTGGGATGTTTCAGATTGTGAAATTTCAATGAGACACAAGCAAGATCTTTGGATACATGTGGTTAAAATTTCAGATCTTGGTTCGCTATACTTTCTAAGATATGCTCTGTGGAAGTTAGGGTTCCTGAATAGTCATGAAATCAATTTCAAGCAGGTCAGTTTGACATTTTCGCTATAAATTTTTTTTTTTTCGGACTTTTTAGACTCTGAAATTTCCAGGGATCTGAGGAGACATATAGAAGTACCTTAGGTAAAAAAATTAGATTTTGGTTCACTATACCTTCTGAGATATACCCTATGGAATTTAGGGTTTCTGAATGGTCTTGTAATCAGTTTCAAAGAGGTTAGCTTGACATTTTCTCTATAACTTCTTTTATGGGACTTTTCAGATTATGAAATTTTAAGGGATCTGAGGAGACATATCGAAGTACCTCAAGTAAAAATTTCAACATCAGATTTTCAAAATTGGATATGTGACATCCTATACAAGTTCGTTATTGGGAATATGCCAAAAACAACAAGCTTTGAGAAAGTTACCATAAATTTCATTTGGAAATTCAAATTTTGGTTAGACCCAGTGAAGGCAGAAGTAGAAAACATACTTAGTGAAGGTAATGCGAATGTTATCATATTTTGAAGAACTTATATGTACTAAAGAAAAAATTGTAAGTTGAAAGTTGGTGCCACAACAAAGAGATTGGWGTCTCTTGCTAAGTTGGTGCCTACCAAGGTTTGTRCTAGTGGGGATTGGTGTCTCCGATAGGTTGGTGCYTAMAAAGAAGTATAAAGATACGTTTTGTGGTTTTCTCCCGRAAGGRTTTCCATATAAATCATGTGTTCCATGTTCTATAATTAATAGATCTCATATGTGACTATTTTCTTATGGTTGATTAATGTTTGAACAAGTAAAATAATTGTCTTATACCGATTCACCTTCCCCTCAATATAAGTGTGTGTTCAACACATCATTCAAGGGAGTCAATGAATGGAAACCATCCAACGAAATATCCACGACACTGACTCAAACATCCTCCTTAGGTATGAATGAGATAGTTAGGGTTTGTGTACCTGAGGTATCAAGGATCTTCTCACCTTCTGCAGGATGCAATATGCCATGGGTCGAATTGACAGAGGGAGAATATTTGACCACATGGCAAGGGGAGGCCCAAGGTTCCTTAACCCTCCATACTTTTTGGGTAAATTTTTTGTCACAATTCTCAAACCAAATGTCCATACAAATGGAAACGGATGACGCGGAAGGGAATATTTTCGTAGTTGAGAGAAGTTGGGGTGAATTTGGTCGAACCTACATCTATCTCCATGGATTCATAAAGGCCCACACTAACGTCTAAATCCACTAGAATTTTGGCAATAGAATGTGAATTTGAAGATTTATAAGAATCGTCTACAAGGATGAACTTACCCAATATATCTCCAATTTCCTTCAATGCTTTATCGTTCAAGAACTCCATGGGTTGTTGAGGCAGCCTAACCCAGACAAGCGTTGATTTTGTGAATTTCTCATGTGCATTAAACCTAGGCTGCCAAGGTTTTAGCGAGAGGATCGCTTTGTCAAAAAACCATTGCCCTCGTAGAATGCACATGGCATCGGCTTGAAAGTGGAAGATGAAACCTATCCATCCTCGCTCCAAGAGGTGGAAGGTTGTCCCTTTCTCCAGAATAGAGCCCCAATGGGAYTGGATCCAAGTATTTAATGAATCAAGTCCCATCTTTCGACCCAGAATTTTTCCAACCAGRGTTTTCCCGAGGAGGGAAACCACTTGTTCCACTCGCACATATTTTCCTAYCACAAGAGAAATACCCTTACCCCTGGATTTGACAACCTTCCTTCGCTTTTTTCGACTTTCTTCCACCACCTCCAGGTTCAGGTCATCACTCTAAACAAGTTYCTCATGGCTTTGAGCTGGAGCATATTGAGAGCGAAGGTAAAATTCTCCCTTCTGTAATGAAGAAATATCCTCTTCTCCGCCACCCTTTGGAAACTTCTCCTTCGCAAAAAAAAACGATGACGTAACCTCGATCGTAGACCCCATGTGCAATGAAATAGGGCTATCTCCATCTCCCCGAGCCACATGATTCCGTGTGCAATACACATGTTCGAATATGTCCTCTTCTGTCAGTGATGCTTCGATGTAATCCATGAGAGGCTCGTATTCATCCATAGGAAAATGCCGATGATGGGAGGATTGACACCTCGACCAAACCCTACCTACGACCTCACTTTCCAAAAAAACTCAATAAAGACCCGCAGGAACCCTAGTGTGGAAATTCTGCGGAAACCCTAGAGCTGCCCCGCACGAGCACATTTAGTTCAAAATATTGTTTGATGTTTTCCATTGTAAATTGATATTTTAGATCAGTTTTAAAGCTGAAATTTCAGAAGGGTTAGATTAGAGAAACATCTAGTGAGAGGTGAAATTTTAGTTTTGCATTGATTTCCCTATATTGAAATTTCAACATGGTATTAGAGTTATTTTGACTGAGACGACTTTATTTTTGAAGAGGAAGTTGGATTGGATTATACATGGGAGTAGTGTTAGAGCTATTTTGATTGAGATTACTCTCTTGGTGAAGAGGAAGTTGGATATTTTAGTTGGATTGAGAGTGGTGCTTGACCTAGCAAAAGTTAATTGGGCGTGATACCCTAGGACACTTGGTAGAGACACTGGAATCTTGGAAGGTTTGGTCCACATATTTGTTGCTAACTTTAACTTTGAGGTGTGCTTCATATTTGTAGGATGATATGTTTTAGAGAGTGTGAAAAGTTGGATGGTGCTTCCAATTTCATACTTTAGAAGCTCATGCTACAAATATGAAGCACACCTCAAAGTTAAAGTTAGCAACAAATATGTGGACCAAACCTTCCAAGATTCCAGTGTCTCTCTTGGTGCAGAGGAAGTTGGATATTTTAGTTGGATTGAGAATGGTGCTTGACCTAGCAAAAGTTAATTGGGCGTGATACCCTAGGACACTTGGTAGAGACACTGGAATCTTGGAAGGTTTGGTCCACATATTTGTTGCTAACTTTAACTTTGAGGTGTGCTTCATATTTGTAGGATGATATGTTTTAGAGAGTGTGAAAAGTTGGATGGTGCTTCCAATTTCATACTTTAGAAGCTCATTCTACAAATTATTATGGAGGAAGTTGAGATATGAGAGCATGCCAAGAAAGTGATAGTTTCCCTATTGGTTCAATGAAGTTGACCACCCATAACAAGAAGGAAGTTAAGGAAAAGAAAATCATTCTTGATTTGGTGAAGGATCACTTCATCCTTCACATTGTAGAGAAGATGTTTGGTAAGAAGGTGTTTCTGCTCGTGAGACTTTGCTAGATTTTGTGAAGCTTTAGGACAAGCTTGTATAGGAAGAGATTAGGTTGGAAACTTGTTTATTGTAGTGAAAAGGAGTAGAATAAGTAGCTTTCATCGGGAGGAAGAAATTAAGCAAGGGAAGGAACAAAAATGGTAAGAAGATTCAAGTACAAGAAATAAAGATTTGAGTAAGGTGAAATATTTTAGGTGTCATCAGATGGGACATTATGATCCATAAACAAGGGATTTATAGCCTACTAACTTCACCAACATGGACACTTTGTAGAATTAACTTTCTGATCTATGTTTCTCTAACTTATTCATAGATCTCTATTCTCTAAATGGCTACAACACCTATGTTCTTGGTTCAGTTTTGAATGTGACTACTCTTCAAGATTAGATGTACGACTTGCTCTCTAGTGTAACATGTACACATAAACCAGCTAACAACACAATAGTAATTAGGCCCATAAAAATCAATACTCTATAAATAATTTGTCACTCAGAACTTCGTCTTCAATGCAACTCCTCTACATGTTGATATACAATTGAATTGAATCTATTAATATGATCATGGTTGAGATATGCTTATTTGATCATTGTATGGGCATGAAGGTTCTGCGCAGGCTTGGGTTCAAGGCTTGGTTCCTACCTTGGTACCATTGGCCAATTATAACCATCAACAAGTTCAAGTCACTGCTTCTATTTCCAACAATATTTTAACCTCTACCGTGTTAAGATAACAATGAAAAATCCATGGATTTGTTTCCACACAAAATGGACAATGCTACCAGTGTGCTATGTAGTGTTTGGATAACCAATGAATTCGAATCAATGGTCTTAAGATGCAATCATCGTAAGTATGTACTCATGCTTCAACTACAACGTTCATTGCAAGGCATTTCTCATCAATATGTATGTATTCTTCCCAAGTGTCTGTAATGACATGAATGAATCTTTATCGACATTTATCATGTAAATCACAATGCCTTCACCAATGTCCTTTGCTTATGATAAAATCCAATTCAACTTATCCATCATTAATTGAACTGCACAAGAGATATCAATTTCTTATTTCACTTAAAACCATTTATTAAATCTATGTGTGAGGCATTTATTTTAATGGCACGGGAGAGAAAAACAAGTCCACAAAATCCATCGCTTTGAACATGGGAATGTGCAAGCAATATTAACTCACAAGATGCCAAACAAGGAAGAGAGGAATTAAATAATCTTGTTTTGATTTAGTGGCACGAATTACCACCCAACTCTTTGCCAAAATGTTAAGCAAACTTTTCGATAGCTGACACACCTAACAATTGAAACATATGGCCTATTACCCCCTAAGGCTAAGAGTAACTAAGGAGATCATGTCTCGAGGCCCACATGTAGCATAAATGGAGTGTCAAGAGTAAGATTGACCAGCAGAGCCTGCAGGGCCCCTCCTATTCATGATTGCATCATCATTCATCACCAACAACAGAGAAACAACCACTATATCGGCTTGGTCCAAGAAGACAATTGGTCTTGCTTCATGAGGTAACAAGTTCGGTATCATGGTAAGTGTCATTTTAATATTTGAAGCATTTGAGCATGTTGCAAAGAATCCTTTCTTGATTATGGAACATTTGCTTGGAAATTATACCTTTTGCCTAGTTTCCCCTTGGTGAGTGACATGGTTTCCTAGTAAGGTCACCCTTAGGAAAAGGGTTGCTACTAGGTGGTCCTTTGAAGGGTCATCATACCATTTCCTCTCATACTTACCACTTTCCACTCTTCTTTCCATTCTATCTCCTGATATTTTTGGTTTTCTGGGTTCATTGACCCCAATAAGTGATTGTACCTCATTTCATTGGAAGAAGGGGCTAAAGGCCCACAGGTGTTGTAGTTGGAAAAAGATAAAAGCCAATCATTATCCTTCTAGATGCTCGCCCTMAGGTTCTGAGAGCAATGAAGTGCTTCTCCATAAAAAAATCAATGACCTTATAAACACATAATAAATAAATGTCCCGCTTGTTGAGGGAATGCATTTGYAGTGTCTTTTAATTTTCATTGCATATGGCACTCAATGCGTTCCTAGMTTCAAGTGGCATTGCAATGCTCTTTAATTTCCATTGCACATAGCACTCAATGTTYGAACTTTAATAAATTAAATGGCAAGGGCTTGGAAAAGGGTTGCATTGCAAACAAAGGTGTGACACACCCTCTACAAAGGAACTCATAAATGAGACAATACAAACCCTTGTATGTCAAGAACCCAATGCCTAGAAGTCTTGCCCCGAATCCACCTCACACTCACTACATGACTTATATAGGTTCCTATTGGGAAACATCCCTTGACTTGGGGATTGACCTACCCAATAGGGCACCATGACACCCCTCCCATATTTAAATTGGGAAAARMTTATAAGGTCTTTGAGCATTTGTTAGTTTGAAAAGGGGGGTTTGATGCACATGTTTGGGTGGTTCTTGTATTATATATTRTTTACTTGGCATGATACTAGTGACTTGTGAGCCCTTGGAGGGCATACTTGTTTACTTTTACAGGACTTTTCCCACAGGGTGGATGTTAGACCCCACATCTGGGGCATCATTTGATGAGGTGTAACGGATGTTGCCTTTGGAGGCACCTTGGCATGGACAGGGGATGAGACTCTACCCTTCTCCACTCAAACGTTGGCCTTTGGAGGCATAAACATCACCTTCCTAGCCCATGTCGTCACCTAGGGGCTAGGGTTTGATGGATTCATTTAATGGATTTATGGAGGAGGCACTAGCATGGACCTTGGCACGTGGGAGAAAAACATATGGCCTTTGGAGGCCCAACATTCCACATTTCCAGCCTTGACGTCACATCATAGAGCTCAACGTCACCCTAAAGGGGCATGACATCAACCCTCTAGGGATATATTTTTATTTAAATTTGAATTTTTTAAATCAAAGGGATGATTTGAGGGGGTTGACCCTCTTTTATTTTTATGTTGACAATTTAAGTGGACAAATAGGTCAAGGATGGATCATATAAATACACCTCCTTGAAATTTAATTTTATCATCACAACTTTCCTCACACAAGTGAGAGAGAGGTCTGAAATTTCGCTATATTTGGGGTTATTGTCTCTTTTACTCATGCACTATCTTTAGGAGGACAATTTTGGATGTCTATTTGCTGATTTTTGGAGGAATTTTCTACAATTAGGGTTTTCACTTGTCATTATCTTGGTGAAGTAAATAAATTTCTGCAATTTCATGTTATTAAATGCTTTATTGTGAATTTCCTTGGTCATATTGAAGATTTCTTGCTTGGCTAAACCCTAAGAGATGAGAATATGTGATTCCTCCTCTCACAAGGTTGATGTCATCCATAATTTTGTGAAGAAAATCCTACCCAGGTTAAAATTATAAAGCCCTAAAGTGTTATCACTTTAGGAGTTTGATTCTAGACTCTTGTTGTGACATAATTGAAGAATCTAAGAAGGGAGAAAAGATTGCTAGATCCCAAAAGTGCTTGCACTCTAACTATCATTCTCTTCAAGGTTTGAAATCTAAGGCCCTAATGTGCTAGCACCTTACATTTCAATCCCTATCTCTTAGAAATTGCTATCACCATCTCCAATTGCATTGTATTTTTGTTGTAAAATATTCCATAGCCCTAAAGGCACTAGTCTACTTGCTCTCTTGCGAATAAAGTGATCAAACAATTCTCAATTTTCATTCTCTTAAGCTATATACTAACTTTACTAACTCTAACTTGTGCTAATTCACTAATATACTTGCTTATGTTGCAAAAGTTTGTTACAACCATACTAACTTACATTAATTTGATGCATACATCAACCTAATACTAACCTAACATACTCAGAAATTGCTTGGAACAATTAGATATTGATCTATGGAATATGTGCTAAGTTTTCCTTGTTAATTCACGCAATTCTTATCCATTTTACTTGTTGCTGTTACAAAACTATAATTGTTGTTATAAACTGTCATACTACCGCAATTTTGTACCAACCTTGATAAATTTTCACTGTCTATTGTCTTCTGAGGTGTTAACTGCATATTGGTACTTAGAAATCATTATATACATGTTATAACTTGCTCTTGTTCTAGGAAGGTCCCTGAAACATCTTCTACCTCATCAATTTCACAAACATAGACTTTTGTCTTAGGTGATCAAGAGAGGGGGTGGAAGGCTTGGCTACAACACTTGCTACTTTGATCCCTTGAGGTCACCAGGGAAGCCTCCCCTGTAGTGGACCTCTTCCATCACTAAAACATGGGGATATCTTACTAAGGTGACAATGGTAGGATATCTTGTAGTTACACAAGGTTTGGGGTACTTGTGTAGGGCTTTGCACAAGTATAGATCGTGCGATAGCATGAACTCTATGAATAAATGACAACCTGATGCCATGCTAGTATGGCCTGTATGACCCATGTACGGGCTTCTGGGAAGTTCAAACGACTTGTGTGCAACCATGGGCATGCAAAGAACTTGTTGTGTCTTTCCTCAATAATCAATAAGCTTGACAAACATAATTAGAAACCCTCTATAATTATGCAAAAATTGGTTAATGGTAGGCATAGATCTCTAATATCAAACATAAATGAATGGTGGATAATAGAGAACTATTGGTACCATTTAAATGCTATGGAGAATGCAACTATGAAGAAAAATACATAGTTACAATATAGAAGAAATCCTCAGACCATTAAAATAACTAGGAAACCGATAAAATATAGAGTAGCTTCCATTTAAACTTGGATACAAAACTAAAACAACATTTAAAAAACTAGAAGAGAAAATCCATCACACATGAACACAATATTTACCATGGAAACCCAAATGGGAAAACCAACATTTGAATGATTGCTTAGTGTTATTTTGACAATCTTTGGTTACAATGCAGCTCATGGCCCTCCATGCATCTTCCTTTTGGCTAGAAAAAGCGAAATCCCTTTGAGATTGAAATTACAAGAAGAAATAGGGAGAGTTGGGGTAATGGGAAGGCCAATAGGTCCGATCTTTCATTTCCCATTCCTCAATGTTTTCTCTCTTATTTTATTTCATTCTTGTTTTTCCTCTCTTTTGTCTCATTTATCTTTACATTTGCATTATTTTTGATATTTTATATAACCTCATTAATTATTGAATTGCACTTAGGTACTGAGTCTTACAACCATTAAATTGTTTGGATCCACTTTGGATTACATTTGACTAGTGTTAAGAAAATAACGGGAATACCAAGTAGGTTGCAACATGTACTATAATAGGGGTTGATGAGGGATCAACCTAGTTTGAGATCACCTTTTCTATGGTATTTTGTTTATAATCTAACATTGTGTCAAGTATGTGAAAAATGGGTCATTGAGACATATGACTTATGACAAGAACTCTTCAATGGGCCTCAAGAGAAAGAGGAAGGTATGTGTGTGGAGTTGGGTGATGATGCTATATGTCATGTGAAAGGATTGAACTCCTTTCCCTTTTGGATTCCATAAGGTGATGTTATTGAGTTAAATGATATTTTGTTTGTTCCTAAGTTGAATAAAAATCTTCTTTTAGTTTCTTGTTTTGTAGATCATCAATGCAAAGTTACATTTGTGGGACATCATTGCACTATCAGTGATTGTAATCTAGCTATTTTGAAAACTTTGGCTAGAGGGGTGTGTGAGGGTGGAATTTACATGTTGCTTGCTAATCTTGTGGCAATTGTACATTCTAGTGAAACATTGGATGGGCCTTCTAGTCTTAAGGAGGCATATGTAGAGTATGTATGGTAGGATGCCATGGAGACAAGATCCTAACCTATTTTCATATCAATGATTGATTCCAATCTTGTAGCTGACGAGAGTGTTATAGAGTACATGGATATGGATATTGGATTTTCTCGTGAGATGGAATTTAATTTGACAATACTCTTGCTTCAAGCTTCTCTTAGAAATAGGGAGTTTACCTTATTGAGGTTGATGCTTCAATTGCTAGAGGTTTTGAGGTGCATGGGTGAGATACCCATGATTATAGGTTGTTGAGAACCCTAAATGGGTTGTTGCTTGTATCATGATATTGRCATTTCAGGATGGATGGGATTTGTGTAGTGGTCTATCTTTTTTATTTTGATAGATTTGATCCACTTGTCTTGGTCTTGTATGGAGATGTGAACATCTTTGCAAGATGTCCTAAACAAGACATGATGTGGTGTTTGAGGATTTTTGGCTTTTGATGTTGAMTTTAGGGATGATGGAGTTAGGGAGGTGGTTTACGATCSATAGTTATGTTATTTCACATTCACAAGTAGGAAATGTTCTTTGGTGACACTTCTACAATGTACAAAATCAATATTTTAGTGTAGTGGAAGASTGTGGYGAGCAAAGATGTGAAGTTTGATGAAGATATGAGATCCTCTAGTTCACAAGGTTCTCCTTCAAAGATTGAAGAGAGYGAAGAGGTCACTATTTCATATTCTATTTCAAAAGTTAAAGATGAGTCAAATTTAAGGGTTGATGAGGTAGGATTGGGGGTGGATATGCCCTCACCCTACTCTAGTATGTAGTGAGTCAAGATATATTACTTAGACATAACATGAGGCACATGAGTATGTAGGAGATACTAGATCTTCAATGGGGGTGAACATACCTCTAAAGACATATACTAACCATATTGTATTGGCTTCTTCCATTTTTTAGCACTCTAGTTATGTCAAGGAGGTGAGGTGTGATTTATTGATGAAATATCTGGGTTGATTTTTAGCCTGCAACAGTTTCAAATTTGTAGATCACAAGTTTGGTGGAGTTGTAGAGGGTGAAGACTGGTGTTTGTGTAAACATTTTACTCATAATGAGGGAGTGTTAGCTTCCAAGGTTACTCTAAAAATGTTTGCACCATTTTTTAGGGTGCTTCATGTGATGTGAGGTGCATGGTCTATGGATGACCTTTGATTTTTCTGGTGATGGATATACATACTGGAATTGACTTTCCCTTTGATTGCTAAACCTTGTATGGATGCTTATGTCTCATTATTCCTTGGAGTGTTGGGGTCCTATACATTTTTGGTGGCTTCTTCACGTGTGCACACATAGAGGTTACTTTCTTTCTTGAGAGGGTGTCTTGCATTGGAGGAGCATTAGGATTTTGGAGGAGGGTGTTGAGCCATAAATGGCATGATCACACTTTTATTGCTTTCAGGGAGACTTTTTGTTTACTTGAGGATGCTTGGGTTGAGGGTGTGGTCATGTAGGTGTGGTGGACCCAAAGGAGAACATA
>JASDQU010256999.1:2869-15833 GCA_032191745.1 Picea mariana
AATACCTCTTAAATTCCTTCCACGTGACCTCTTTCTCTATGATGTGTTGCACCTGCACAAACTGATCCCACCACATGGATGCCTTTCCTTTGAGTTGATACATTGCAATTCTTCCTTCTGCATGGGTAGAATAATTCTGCAATTGGAAGTATTTCTTCATGCCAAGCAACCATGTCTCAACATCTTCCTCCTTCTTATGTTCTCCATCGAATGTTGGAGGCTTAACCTTGTTCATCTCTCCTTTCAATTCCTCCCTTCCAGATTTTCGATGTTTTCTGGTAGGGGATGGGATTGAACTACTGTGTGTCTTACTGTCGGAATGTCTTTGGGAGAAACTAAGATGTCGGCTACCACTTTTCAACCTACTTCTTCTCCCATGGGTTCTGCGACTCTCCGTCTCACTGGAGTCTCTTCCTTTCTCGAGTTTCTTCTCTATTCTTTCCAGACTCTTTAAAAATTTTAAGTTTAATGCACCCTGTCGGTCCCTGACTTTCATGAGCTTTCGGCTATCATCTTTGCGAGCCTTGGCCTCTCTTTGAAATCATTCAAGGATTTTAATTATGTGTTGTTCCTTATCCTTTTCTTTTCCATGATCATTGGAGTTCGATCCTTCGACTCCCAGGTTAACATCCTTTCCTTTCCGTTCGTCTTCTTTTTCAGGGGTAATCTGCACTCTTCCCCACTCCATACTCGGCGTTGATTAACAGGGGTTCTAGCCTTTGTTCAACTTTGCACACGCACTCTGTGCAATTAAATTTGAAATTTGTCAGGCCATTAAACCTTCATGAACAATCCACAATATTTATAAACCAGTTCGGACAAAATAAAAGACATTTCGTCTTAAACAAGTTTCTTGAACTGGAAGTATTATGTATCTCTCCCATTTCTTTGTGTTTGAGGCAATTTCCAAACAGTTCTGGCACTCGTCAGTCTTCTGCAATATAACGTGCAGATGACTCAAATTTGTTGAGCCTTCGTCTCTTGACAATTCGTCATATTTCATAACCATCGATGTTTAATAAAGTGTTTCAATTTCATGAATTTTCTGAGCTCTGTTCATCTCTATATTTTTCGAGTGTTTGAAACTTCAGTTTTTAGTATTTCGAAACTTTTGGAACCTTGAGTTTCGGGGTTTCGAAGTTTCGGTACTAGAGAACTCTCGTTTCACTCTCCTTCCCCACCCCCGACTTCCAAAATTCCGATTTACCTTATTCTACGGCTCTACAGCACAGCTGTCGCCCTCAACCATAGTGGTACATGGTGTGGTTCAGAGGATCCTCATCACCTTCGGTGATGTCATTAGGGTCCCACCACTCTTGTCTTGTATTCCCACTCGTGGGCATGTGGTACTCTTCATGCGTCTGCATGGCACATTACCGATTGAAGCTTCGGGTGTCAGGGTTTCGTGATCCTCGACGACATGAGTTCCTGTCCTCCTGAACTCCCAATCCCCGATTTTTCGATGCACCTTTGCCTTAGCCCCCAGCTATGCCGAGGTCCATGTGACCGCCTCTCATAAGACCACAGTCTTTTACTCTTATCGGGGTTTTGGACTTCCCAATGTCCAAATGCAGATGTCCTCAGGATTCGTGATTCTCAGAACCCCGATTTTCGATGGATGACTCTTCTATTGGGACTTTCCCCAATGGTTTCGATGGCTGCCACTTGTCCACGTCACCGACTCCGTCGTGGCTCCACACTATTTCCTTAGCCTATCGGGATATCACGTTTCGCGATTTCAAGTTGCAAGATTATCCTGTCCTCAGGATCTTTGATACGCCGATTTCCGACTCTCTTCGGATTTCTGACACGCATCCTAAATGATGGACGGTTTAGATCGTTGCCGGGACTTTTACTATGAAAATTCCCAACCTCCTGACATTGTGACTCCCGATATCGCGATTCCCGATTTCCCGAAATGGGAAATCTCACGACACATGTCCTCTGTCTTTCGGATGGTTTAGATCTATTTCGAAGCTTTCACCCCTATTTTCTAAGGTTTAACCTTCATACACCTCCCGGCAGATCCAACGGCTATCGGGTTTTTCGGCCAAGGTCTGATGGGCCAGACATTTTCTAACTAACTCGGGATTTCGCGTATCGCGATTTCCACCCTCCTGTGCCATTTCCAAAGGAATTTTAATCCTTACGCAAATTTTTCCATATCCGACGATCACAAGGGCTCGCCTTCCCTCCCGAACAGATCCTAATGTTCTAACACCATTGGTGTAGAAACCTGTCTCCCCGTGGCCATAAACCACACCGGCTACAGTTTCACTACACCGCTAAACCTCATGAGCTCGTAAGCGCAGTCAAGCAACTACTTGACACTCTAGAACAACCTAAGGTTCGAAATTGGCCATTCCAGGTCCAATTTATCTTCACCTTCTTGGTCCAAAGACCGTCCCACTGGCCCATCTAGGCTTAGTGTCGAAACCTTGGCTCTGATACCAAACTGTAGTGTCCCTTTTCACTACCGAGGCTTTCAAACCTCTCGGCAGACAATCTGTACATGGACTTTTACATAAAACATACAGAATTATATAATCACATGCGTAACAACAAGGAGATACATAAACATATAGTTACTGTTATAATTAGACAATCCATAGCTTTCAACAGTAGTTCATTTACACAGTGGAAAACATAATAACAGATCCAGCACAGTCATGATAAAATGTGGTAGAGATATAATTAAACACTTATCTTGTGACAGTGGATAAATCCACCAACCAAATGCAGGCCTTCCACGAAACTCCCAGCTGTAGACCGCACTGCTCCTCAACTCAACAGTGGGTCACCCCCGAGCTGGGACTAAGCTCCACCCCAGGGCAAGGAATCCAGACTCAGGCTGAGGTTACAGGGAATTCAGTCACACACAACCACCAGGAAGAATGCTCTCCCAGGAATCTCCCACACTCACTGCCCACAGACCCTCATTCCCCACATGCCTCTTCCACCCCAGAAGAGTGCACCTTCTCTGTCACCAGGATAGTCCTTCGGCTGCCAGTCTCCCATACCTTGGGTTATCGGAACAGACCGGACCAAAAGTCTTCGGGTTCTGTGGCAGCTACAGGGTTCCTTCCAAGAGCTCTCTCCTTCCTCTGCGCACTCTCTCACCTGGAGGGAGCTGCTCACAGGCCAACAAGCCTCACATAGTCCAGAACTGCGTGCCACATCAAACACAGGGAAATTGGACACAGGCTTCCCAAGAACCGGTTCAACAATCACGGGATAGTCTCACGGATCTGGTTTCGGTATTGTATGAGGGTAATCTTGCAGAGGTCTAACTAGTTCACGCTTAGACGGTCGGGTAGAATGGAAAAGATCCCCCTCCCACAGTTTATCTCGGCTATTTTATTTGCATGCACCAGGGTTGACAATTGTCACCCTGAAAAATGCATGCGTTCCCATAACATGCATCCTTTTTGCACATTTTCCCTTGCCAGGAACTTAGGATAAAATAAAATACACATGTCCTTTGGGAATTAACATTAAAATATTATACCCAGCATTAAGCCCCTAGGCTCAACACCCAGCCCCTTTTCCACCTTCCAGCCCCTAGTTCCTTGCCCACTCTGTGGACGCTCAATCCCCCTTCACTCATTCATCGTGGTCGGTCTGCACTTGGCGGTGTTTATATTTTATTGATTATTCTGCATACATACAAGTACAAAAACAGGCTCCTGGCCCCCAAACACTTAGGCTTCATGGCCTAACAAACACATAAGCCTTCCATCTTATACAAAACTTGGCTCACCAGCCTATAGAACATATTTACAATTCATTGCATATATCATGATCTGTAACGGGGCTCGGCCTTGGGGACACTACAAATGGTAGAAAGTTAGGTGAGTTGAAAACATAGCGTGGAAAGTGGCTACTGAAGGCCATAGGGGTGGTTAGGGCAAGAACCACCTGCCGAAAAACAAAGTTGAGATAGATAAAGAGCTCATAGAAATAATAGAAAAGATGGAGAGGCTAGCATTGAATATGCAATAGGATGCAAAGGTACACTTGGTATATGAATGGCCTTTGAAGGGGAAAGAAAAATGGCCTGTCCAAAAGTTGATGGCTAGAAGGCAACAACAAATGTTGAGAAGGTGTCTGAGGCATGCTAAAAACCTTAGTAACAGAGGAAGGAAAGTGATTTACATCTATGAACTAGAAGTTGGAAAAATCCTTAGTGATGATTAGGAGGAGAGATTAGATAAGTATTTCATAAACTGCCAGGTGGACAATGATGGACTTTTAGATTGCCAGGTGGGCAGTGAAATGCGATCAGTTGGAGATCTCATAGACTGCCAGGAGAGCAGAAGAGAAAGTTCAGATTTCCAGGTGGGCAATGAGATGGGATCATTGGAGGATCTCATAAACTTCCAGAAGAGTAGGGAAGAAATCCTAGATTGTCAGGTGGGCAAGGGAGAGGAGATGAGACTATATGAAAATCTCCTCAACTCAGAGGTGAGTTCATGTCAGCAAGGAATGTTGACAGGGGAGGATCAGAGGAGGAGTATTCTGATCATTAGGGGGAATTCTGATATTCCTTCCAAACAACCAAGTTGAGGCCAGAGCATGTGTTGCAGGTGAAACAACAAAAGGAAAACCAACAAGAACTGTTAAATAAGAGGAAAATGAGAAGATACTGAAGTCTTCCCCAGCAGAAGAATAAGAAGATTATGAGGAATGGTTAAAAAATTCCAGCCAGGAAGTTGAACATGAGATAACTACAACATTGGAGTCTGCAGCAGAAGAGGAAGCATGCAGCATGGATTTTACTAATCTGTGTGGAGAACTAGAAGCTCTGGAAAGAAGAATGATAGTGCAAAGCATGCACATCCAACAAGATAAGTTGGAAATAGATGGAGGAGTATACCAACCTGAGGAAAAGTTGGAAGAAACTGGAACTAAATCAACACCAAAGAAGTTGGCAGAAATTAATATGTTAAGGGAGATGGATGAACAACAGGTCAGTGAAGAAACTACAGAACTAAAATCTGCAACAGAATGGAAATTTAGTATTACAAGAGAAGAAGATAGCATGAAAGGTCAATATAATCTATCCTTTCATCAGCAGGAGGAGGAGATGCAACAAAATAATTAGTATGAAGGAAGGAGTCAACCAACAGAGTAGCTAGACAAGGTGATTGAACTAATCAGGAGGCTAATGTTGAGGTCATCGAAGGATACTGCTAGCAAGGAGAAGTAGAAGAAACAACAAAAACAAAGCAGAGAAGCAGGTAGACAGCTCCAAAGAAAAGTTTGGGATCCAGGTAGATTTCAACATAGTTGGAGTGCTCACGGGCAAGAGCTCATGAATTTTTCACAGCAATAGAGTATGATGCCGGAGCATCTTTCCACCTCGACAGATGCGTCAACAAATCAACACATCAACATACATATGAGGATAAGGAATGGCACCGAGCCTCTCATTTCCAGAATTCGAAATATTAAATTATGTAAATTTATCTGTAAGGTTGATAAACAACCAAAGCCATGCCTTTAGAGAGGTGTGGATGGGTTTGTCTAAATGACTGATTGTAAGCGGGTCTAGATCTGATACAGGTCTGGATCTGCGTCCTTTGTAACGAGTCATAGGATAAGGTGTCTTTGTTTAGACAGTGATATCATTTAGGCGGTGGAAAGGATAAGCTTGATAGAGCCTCTTTTGTAAAAACAAGGAGAGAGATCTTTTGTATAGGGAGTTTTTACATTAGAATAGAATAGAGAAGAAAGTGTTAGAATAGTGATAGAGGAGCGAGAGGAACAAAAGAACTGAGACTCATGTAAATATAATATTCTTTATTGTTCCTTCAGAGCACATATTATATTCCCATGGCCTTCCTCCTGGTCGTTCGATGAACTTCGTATAGATTAATTCTAGTGATGAAGCCTAGTGGGGATGGAATAAATTTATTTGAATACAAGTTTTACCTTTGCAATATCGATTTCAATAAACATCTCGATGTCTAATCAAGGGATGAATACCCACATATCCTACACTAGAAAAGATGGACAACATAATGGAGATCAACTCTGCAACATATTTCTTAACAAACCTGAACGAATACCAATTGTTATCCCCAAATGACCCATCCTGCATCTTAATAAAGAAGTATCAAATGCAATTAATAAAGACATCTCAAATTAATATTTAACATATTGATTGAATTTGGTAAATGAAAAAAAATATCTCAACTTATATTTCTCAGTGTGGTCGTTGAATTCCACAACATTGTTGCTCGTTGCGGAGAAGTGTGTAGATTAGATGGTGAATCAATTATTTGAAACAAATCTTTTGTAACCACTTTAATTTCTGCAATTATTTTACCAGGAAGCATGAAATAATGGGTTGTTACTAGTTTAGGAGCATGAAGTCAAACCAAAAGTGATCTATATTACTTCAAGTGTCCCTACAGATATTTGGTAAGAGAATTGTGGAAAACTTTATTGCAAAGATAATCATAGATTGAGCTTACTTTACTCAATAGAAAATTGGATGTTGAGGTAACAATGGTATAATTCAAATATGAAGTTGATTTCGGGACAAGAAAAATAATGTAATAATCCATAAATCTTCACAGAGACTAGCAAAAACCCATCATAAATCTAGAGCAAGTGTTAAATGACTGATAGAATTTATGATGTACCTTCAAACCCTAAGAAATCATATAATTCTCCTCTTTTGTAATTCTTGTTGATGCACTAAGTGTGAACAAGGCTAAGGTATGATAGCAACACACTCCCCAAAAATAAAAATAAACTATGTTTAAATCTCTCGAATATGACAGGTTAAATGAAGATTCGAAATTGAGAAACTATGTTGCCAATATTGATTCTTTGAATGATTAAGTATGACTTAGACCAACAATATCATAAAAAACCAAAATGAAGTAAATTCTGCCATGAACAAAGACAAATGAATTATTCTCTATTGATATACCTATCAAAGTTATCAACGAGAAATGAAATTTATTTTTCACTATGTGCAACAATATAATAAATTATAAAAATCTACATACTAGATATAAATAAACAAAACCAAATGAAACCAAATAAAAGCGCGGGAAAATTTCGCTAGTCCAAATAATATCATATTATTGACAACATTCATGATATCATAACTCTCAAAGAAAACACATAGTGAAACAACCAAGTATTTTTGGTACTAAATAGAAGAAAAAAACATTTTGGATCAGAAACATACCTGAAAGTATTATGCAATCTTTAGCTAAAGTTATATGAAATACACAATGCAATGTTCTAAACTACTCTTCCATACATGATGTGATACTCTACAATATACGGCGATAAGTAGTTTCATACTTCATGTATTTATAAAAGACCTTCTTGTGACAACATGATAGTGAAAACGATAACTGGCAAAAAAAATTGGTAAAGCGTGTAGAAGAATTAATAACTAATTTTAGTTATCCTAGACACATGGAGCGCTAACTTAGACACCTAGGAGAGAATGAATTATACTTATTGAATGAGACAAGGAATCTATTTATATTAATGTGTGAATCTCAATGAAAAATAATGTAAAATTATTTGTATTGAAATTGCATAAAGTTAACTCTACTTAATGATTAATTTAATTTTTTTTTAATAAATATAAAATTGATTTAACTTTTATTTTCATGTTAAGAGAATGCATCTGTTACTTAGATCGTCCTTTGTCAAATCCTACATTTAGTGACCTAACATTCCACATTTAATTTTTTTTTTTTTTTAATGACGGTTTCACAACATTTAATGCTTCCCCTTTTTAATGACGACTCGATGATATACCTCATTAATGTCAAGTCCAACCATGCTTGCAATCCATAGTTATGAAGACTACCATAGAGATGCATGGCCAAGGTTTTCTTTAACATTAGCGCCACGATGGTTGATGAACACATCTCGACGGAGAACAGAGCATGGAGAGGATGGATATGTGACATGTAGTGAATATCTACCTTGAAGTAGTTCGAGCGACCTTGGGATATTTTTATATCCAGATCATCACCACCTCATTCCAAGGTAGTCCAAGGTAGTCTTTAGGTTCTAAGTGGTATAGGGATATTTCATGTAGAATAATGTGCATATTTAGTTAGGTATGGGTGGTCAATAGTTTACTTCCCTTTATGAACTATTCAGTGGGGCATGAGCTATTATGTTTATTGTTGCGTTGTCCCTTGATTCCATCATTATATAAGTATCCAAGTCTAGTTTGTATAGTTAGGTATGGGTGGCGAGTATTTTAATTCCCTTTGATATATTAAGCTTTGATGAACTATTTAGTGGGGCATGAACTATTAATTTTATTCATGCATTGTCCCTTGAGTCCATCGTTATATAAGTATCCAAGTCCAGTTCGTAGTAATTTTATGTTGGACATATCTATCCGAATACTAGATATTGTACATAACTAATAACAATGGACTAGCTATAAGATACTGGGTTGTATATAGTAAAGAGATACAATACATTAATTGCATGCTTTAATGATGGGTTTTTTCCCACAACTCATAAAAGTTTGTTGGTAAAAGTGAAATAAGAATCATCATGGGATGATCAATGTTAATAGTTATTTGAAGAAAACATGATCAAATAATTATAATATAATCGTAGACTGGCCCAAATATTGAACGTGATTGTAGAAAAAAGAAAGAAAGATGTAGTGGGAAAAGAGAACATGATGGATTTCATCTCAGTAGTTACAGGGAGTAAGTTTTCGAGATAATTGTTTAGTGAAGAGTACATAAGACCTCTCACATATGAGCATATTCTAGTCAGATCGACTGCCACTTCATTCACCATTTCTCTCATACTCTACCTCATCTCGACCTACCCGAATGTTGAGAGAAAATTGCTACATGAAAGGACATTGAATAGAAATTGAAAATCTATATTGTCGTCGTTATAACAAATCCAAATAAAACAAGAAACTATATAATACATGTATGTTATATTTCTCTTTGCACTAAATTTTCCAAGCATAAATTGACTAAACTGAAGTCTTGTACATAACTCAGAATGTGATGATATCCTCAATCAGTTCAATCAAACTGAGAGAAAATTGTTGCAAAGTTTTCATTGTACAAGTGGAACTTTTAACAAGGAAGAAGTTTGAATATATTGTGGTACTCCTCGCATTAAACATCCCATCTATCTTTATTTTAATGTTCTGAGTTCCATATGAAGTTGCTCGTTCTGTTATATGCATCATTTAGACCTATACAATCTATTATAAATCATGTTGATAAAATCAATTTTTGACATCAAATTCACTTCATATAAAAAGGTTACAAGAAATATTGGTTGGGTTTATCCCTTTCAATAAATTTTGATAGTGTTCATTGTACCCATCACTGGATATCAACTACCTCTAGACAACACCTTACTTTCGACCTGTTAAAGTTGGGAAGGAAAGTTGTCTCTGTGGATAAGGGATAAGTGATGTGAACGATGATGGTTTTCTCTGCAATGACACTTTCTATTTTTTGTACTTGATAAATTTAGGTCATATACTGATTTTGTATTTCGACTTTATATTTTCTAAAGTATTCCTTAGGAGTACTAAGATTACTTTGGAATTTTTTTCAATTACGACATCATGGAAGATGCAAGATTTCAACATAGTAAAACAATAGGGTTTGAAAAAAGCCATAGATGTCTTGTTAAGGTGGATCTAGGATAAACCATGGCCCTAGGGTTAAGAGTTTAGTTTTTTATAGATTCACATTTATGGAATTTATTCATCGTTAAACAACTAATAATCAAGTAAAATTATAGTTATGACGTTGATACAAAATTCCCAGGTATACAAATTTAAACATTGTCCATACTTTGGGAAAAACCTCATGGATCATGCTTCCAGATTTCAAGTCTTAGGTGATCTAACAACCCAAGATTGTTCTCTGACCAAGGAAAAAGGAAGAGGTATATATTGGTAAATTTGTATGCAAAAAATTTGAAAAAATATATGAGAATTCGATAATTCAAGTCTCAAATTATATTCAACAATTGCCAAATAGTATTTTGTCTAGTACTCAAAAAATAATGTTTTTAAATGTAAAGGGCAGTCTCCATAAATAATGTTTTTAAATTTAAAGGGCAGTCTCCATGTATCTCACACTAGCAATGTAAACAAAATAGGAAATCCATCTCCACAAAAGAGTAGTTTATTTCTGCTAAACCCCTAGAAATAGGGATGTCATTTGCATATAAGTAATGTATATTCTTATTTATAGAAGAAAATACAGCTATAGAAGAATAGACTCGAGTCCTGGCGATGACAATTTTGAATCTGAACTGGTTATTTTTGGCGCCTACGAAAGACAAAAGACTCTAGCCTCTTGGCTTGAGTGACCTTTCGGTGCGTTGATAGGACTGTCTCCTTTACAGAGACATGTGGACTAATCCTACCAACTCTTGGTGTTTAGTGGGAGGTATTATACTGTGTTTTTCTAGGCTTCACCTCTTATACTGGATTCTGTCTGTACACTATTGACATTAGGCATCTATACTTTGAATCCATCTTTTGAACTATTGTTTAAAGCATAGGAATGTTATTTCCAAGGCTTCTGTCTTTTCTGACTACTTTCTGAACTGTATGACTTCCTCTGTTGTTTCCCTTTGTTGCTCTACTCTGTATTAAAATTTCCTTCTGCTTCCCACTTGCCTCGCCAAACATGGATGGGACCCCTGCTCCTGACTGACACTTTAGACTTTCCCAACTCGCCTTAAACCCTGTTTTGGAATCTTTTAAAGCCGCCTAATGGAGCCAAAATGCTCATATCCTACTGCAGGGAGTCTGGGAGAACCTTGGGACCACCCAGCATTCTTATCTTCGATAGATAACCTTTGCTCTAGGAATTTCCATTTTAAAAACCGCTCTGACACGAATCCACTTTTGAACACCTGACCCGAGAAACCCCTCTTCTCTGCTAGTCAGACTCAACTGTCTGCAACTCCTAGGATTGTTGATTCTTCACTTTCCTTTTTAGAAGGAGCTATCTCTAGCTCACCAGATAAACTGAAGAGCAGTCATGAAGGATTAACACAGTTTGGAACATGATTCGGGAGGAGAACATCTCAACCAGGTAGCAGGATCTCGGACGTTTCCCCATCTCACAAAGCTTCTGGTTTCCGTAAGAGACCACAAAAGGTTTGGAAACCTAAAGGAAAACATCCCAAACTCGTTCTTGGAATGGATATTGGTCTATCAGAAGCATGCAATCTAGCTTTGTGCGCTCTAATAGGGCGTTTGTCTTACAAAGAAAAATGTAACCAGAAGTTGGAGGATTGGATCGCTTTGAAATGGACACCACTCCTTGGATACTTGCCTAAGAAACATCTACTACAAAATGGGTGGCTAGGTTTTATCTTCAAGACTCCAGAAGATACTGCTTTGATCCTGGGAAGTTTCTGGCCTATTGATGGGGGAAGTCTCATGCTTAAACACTGGAGACTAGGTTTTAACCCAACCACGGAGTTCTTTAGCCACAGACACATCTGGGTTCTCCTTCCAGGTCTCCCACTTCAACTCTGGAACCATCGTGCTTTTGAGCTCATTGGAGCTTCCTTAGGACGTTTCCTAATGGTAGATATAAGCTCTCTAGAGGCATCAGACAAAAGAATGGCGAGGATCTATGTGGACATAGATATTCAGGCTGGACTTCCTAAAGTTTTGGAGATAGACTGGCGTAACCAACTCTTCTCTCAGCGCCTAGACTACCTTGGTATCTTGTTTCGTTGTTCTTTTTGCCGTAGAACCGGTCATCTGAGAAGGGACTGTTCAAAATTCCCCCATCCTGAAGTTGATTTGGATCCAGCGGAAGAGTCATATTTCAATGGATACATCTCCTCACCAGAGCAGCCAACGAAGGAGACTCCAGGTCAGCATGGAGACGACACTTCTTCGGGTGACACCTTAGTGGGTAAGATCCAAAACTTTTGTCCTTCCCTGTACAGTACCCTCTCAGCCCGGGATAGGCTCTACATTATTGAGAAAGCTGACCTTGTTTTGCCTCCTGATCCACGGATCTCCCTACCAGCTCAGTCTATCTCCTCAACTTTGCCCACCGCTATCCTACCATTCTCACCTGAGCCTCTTCCACCAGTTATCACTAGCTCTACTCATCCCCCACCTTTTCCTACTAGAGATTCGGTGACGGATCCAATTTCAGTTCCAGATTTATCTCAAGATTCAATCACCCTAGTTGGATACTCATAGCCGTCCCATTCTGTATCCCAACTAGATAACCTGCTCCTGGAAGATAACCCTACAACCACTCTCCCTTTTGATTCGATACCCATACAGATGTATAATGGGAAAACTCTTGTTCAACCTTCCTCACACCTATCTGACCAGCCTTCATCTTCAACTGTAAATCCTTCACTAGTTCTAGATTCTACCTAGTCAAAAGGTATTGGGCTTGAACTATCGCCACTAAAAACTCGCAGTGTGCGAAAGAAGACTCTGACTGGATCGTCGTCATCGGTCTCTACTATTTCTGTTCCAACTCATGGGGCGCTTAGAGATTTATAAGCCCTTTCTAGAGGGAAATCATGATCCTATTATCCTTCAATATCTGAGGTTGGAGGGCCCCTGAAACAAGCCTCCATGCGAAGACTCCTCGAGAAGACTCAACCGTCAATCATCTTCTTACAAGAAACATTGGTGGACGCAGCGGTGGCCAAGGATTTTATGCATCAGTTCCGTCCGAGCTGGATGTCCTATGTAGCAAGCTCGGTGGGGAACTTGGGGGGCCTACTGGCCTCTTGGGACCCTAACTTATTTGACCTTTCACCAATGCTCATGATCCAAGTGGATATCGGTGGCCACCCACCTTCTCCAACTGGCCCAAAACATGTGTCTGGCAATTTTGGTAATTTACTATTTTTAGCAGTTTTAACTTCCGGGGCCATTTTGAGGCCCTAAACGATGTTTTTTGGGAAAACGGTGGAGCAA
>JASDQU010257001.1:0-12974 GCA_032191745.1 Picea mariana
CGTTTTCATTCCACTGCTCGTCAGCAACTTGCCCATTTTCATCATATTTTCCCGGTGGATCAAAACAATAAGCCTCGCCGCCTGGATCCTTTTTCATGACAGTATAGACTCCACCATCATGATGATGGTCTCTGTAACCAGAGCGCTCTTCCTCAACACTGTGGTCGTCGTCAGTATTGCTACTCATGGTGTGTGGAAGGCAGTAATTGAAAGGTTTCATGTGTGCATTAATTTATAGACACGGGAGAGTAGTCAACTTTGAACTGTCCAGTATCAAAATTGACCCGTTTCTCCATATAATGTGAAATTAGAACTGTATAAAATATGTGAAAGCTGTAGCATTGGTATGGCAGTATTATAAACGTTATAATTATTTTTTGGTAATTTTTTTTGGTTTGATTTTGCATTAAATTTGGTAATGAATTTAAATTTGGTAATGAATGGGTAGATTTGTAGATTTGTGTGGCTAAGTTTGTATGTCTATAAGTTTTTCATCACCTTAAATTTATTTATACATTTATAAATACAATTTAAACAACAAAAAATAACTATTTTATCTAAATTTAAATCCCAAAAAACTTAAAAAAAAAAAACATTTAACCAAAACCATTGATACGTGCCAACTGTCTCAATATTATTGCATTTAATATGAGGTCCATACCTATGCTAGCAATGAAGTGTTTATGCATGCCAATGTTAACTTACATTGAATGCACATAATTCACATTTAATGCATACAAAATTTGTATAGTTCCAATAATTCTAAGTACGATTTCTTTCAACTTCAGTGTATTATAAAAAATATATTTATATATTTTTAATTTTGTTAACTTTAATTTTTTTCAACTTTGCTTTATTATATAATATAATGCATTTCTCTAGATGTAATTATATTAATTTATGAATATAAGATGACATGCTATATTTAGTAAAGTTGATTTGATTGTGTACATTATTATCATTATAAAATTATCTAAACTTTTTTAATTTAATTTCATAATCACATAACTTTGTAATAAATTTCAAACCCTAATATTCAATAATTTCAATTGGACTAAACTTTACTTTATTATACAGTTTTGTTATTGTTAGTTTATGAATATAATGTGGAACACGACTTGTAATAAGGTTGATTTGTTTTAATATATTGTATTTGTTTTATTATATAATTTAATTCTTGTATTTGTGTGTAATTGTGTTAGTTTATGAATATAGTGTGGAATACTAGTTTTTATAAAGTTGATTTGTTTTAATACATTTTATCATTATAGAATTATAAAAAATGATTTGATTTTTTATAAGATATTTTTTTGGTCCAATTTCTAAACACCAATGTTATACCTTTAATATAATTTCACTATTAATTTTAAACAACTTTCAGATTTGAAACCTACCTACCAAACCAACATCTTGCATGATATCAGGTCTTGAAGCTATGAGATAAATTAGACTACATAGCATGGATGTATAAATGGTTTGATCTATCTCTTAAGCATCATCGTCCTTGCCGAGTTCATAACTAGTAGTCATAGGGGTGCTTACTGGTGCATAGTTTTCCATTCCAAACTTCTTCAAAATTTCCTTGAGATATTTACTTTGGGAAATAAAAATTCCTTTTTTGAATTGATGAATTTGTAAGCCAATAAAGAAAGAGAGTTCTCCTAACATGGAGATCGCAAACTCTTGTTGCATTACAACTATAAATGTCTTTCTCATCAACTCAATATTACTACCAAAATAATATCATCTACATATACCACAATAATTAACAGATCATTAACTTTAGCCTTGATGTATAAATTGTTGTCAACAACTTCCTTTTTGTGTCGAGATGACAGCCTAGTGTTTTGTTTCCATCTTAATTGTTGTGTTGAGATGCTCACCGAGTGTCGTGCTTCCAACTTAATTGTTGTGTCGAGATGCCAGCCTAGTGTTGTGCTTCCAGCTTAATTGTTGTGTTGAGATGCCAACCGAGTATTGTGCTTCCAGCTTAATTGTTGTGTCGAGATGACGAATCATGGGGTTTATTGTGTCATGACAAGGGATCAGAGTAGATCCTTTGAAGGTCGAGGTGATCCTCAATCTCCCTCCTCCTTCCTCACTTCACGAGGTACAAAGTTTACACGGTAAGGAAAACTTTCTACGTCATTTTATCCCAAATTACGCTGAGTTAACACTTGGATTTAATCGACTACTAAAGAAGGGCTCTGAGTTCGTATGGGACACCACTGCCAACAAAGCCTTTGATGCTTTGAAACTGATTTTAACCTGTACCCCACTGCTTTTCCCACCTGATTATAGTCGAGATTATTTCCTTTATCTCACTTCTTCGGACTCTACCATTGCCATGGTTCTGGTCCAAGAATATGATTTACACGACAAGCATGTCATCTATTATTTGAGTTGGAGTCTTAGGACTACTGAAGCCAAGTACTTACATGTTGAAAAACTAGCATTGGCAACTTTTCACTCTCGCCAACGTTTCCGTCACTATATTCTATTACGCAAGACCATTGTAATTTCTAGTTGCAACCCTATGCAACACATTCTTACACATCAATTTCTAGGGTCAAATACTCCAAATGGATAGTGATTCTTTAGGAGTTTGACTTAGAATTCGAACGCGCTAAGTCCAAGAAATCTTTGGTGTTTGCCAAACTAATATGTGACCTTCCCTCTGTTGAGACAGAAAATGTGGCAGAGGATTCCCTACCCGACGAATCCCTTTTTTTGATCAGTTCTAATGATGCTTGGTATGGATATATTATCATTGATATCGAGACTCAAACTTTCCAGCCAAACCTCTCTAGTACAGACTGTCGTCGCATCCGCTATCAAGACCGTCAATACATCATTCTCGGTGACACTCTTTATCATCGTGGTGTTGACTCTATATTCTGACGATGTATCACCTTTGATGAGGCATAGAAAGCTTTGAATGACTGGTACTCTGGAGCATGTAGCGGTCATATGTCTGAGTATGCCACTGCCCAAAATATCTTGCGAGCACGGTACTTTTGGCCTTCTTTATTTAAATATTGTACAACTTCCATACAGAAATGCCAAGCTTTCCAAACATACAATCATAAGATAAGATCCCATCCCGCTCCCTTACACCCTGTAGTTTCCGTTGGACGTTTCACTAAATGGGGTATTGATTTCATGCCTGTAACCGTCACTCGGCTAGGAGGCATGGACACATTATCGTATCCATGGATTATTTCACAAAATGGGTCGAGGTGATGCATACATTTGACAATATGGGAAAAAGATGCAGCACTTTTCATTTTCAATCACATCATCACACGATTTGGAATCCCATAGTCTATCGTCACTGATCACGGTAGCCACTTTCGAAACTTCATGATGTCTGAGCTTACATAAAAGTTGGGACTTCGACATGAAAACTCAACCCCCTACTATAAATTGTATAAATTGTTGTGTCGATATGCGAGCCTAGTGTTGTGCTTCCATATTAATTGTTATGTTGAGATGGCAACCGAGTGTCATGCTTCCAACTTAATTGTTGTGTCAAGATGCCAACCTATTGGTGTGCTTTCAGCTTAATTGTTGTGTTGAGATGTCAGCCGAGTGTTGTGCTTCCAGCTTAATTGATGTGTTGAGATGCTAGTTGAGTGTTATGCTTCCAGCTTAATTGTCGTGTTGTTATTCCAGCTTAACTGTTGGGTTCTAATCTTACCTTAATTGTTGTGTAGTGTGTCATCCTCGTGTTGTGATGATGTACAAGCCTCGTGCTGTGATGATCTGTCATCCTCGTGATGTGATGATGTGCCAACCTCGTGTTGCGATGATGTGCCAGCCTCGTGTTGTGATGATGTGCCAACCTCGTGTTGTGATGATGTGTTTCCACCTTTGTGATGTGATGTGAGCCTCGTGTTGAAGACTCTGAGCATAGTGTTGATGTTGATGATGCTCCAACCTTCGTGCTATGATGTTGTTGTTGTTGATGATGCTCTAGCCTTTGTGTTGTGATATTGTTTCTTTTGATGTTGTATGAGCCTTGTGTTGTTATTGATGATGATGATGTATTAGTGTTATACTAATCCATGTTGATGTAATTTATGATGATGATTTCACTTCAGCTTCTTGCTGAAAATGATGATGATGATACCACTTCAACTTCTTGTTGAAGATGATGATGATGATGATGATACTTCAACTCCTTGTTAAAGATGATTATGATAATTTCATTTCATCTTTCATGCCGAAGATGATGATGCTACTTTAGCCTCACGCTGAATATGATGATGATATTACCTTAGCCTCATGTTGATGAGGATGATGATGCCATTCCATCTCTCTGATGTGAATGAGGATATTGATGATGAGAAAAACTTTCGATGATTTAGAGATATGCCAAACTATGTTCCAACTATGTTCCAAGATGTTGTTGATGATGCTTCCCTCTCTCTCACCTGATGCTATTGTAGAATACCCTTCTTGTTAAGGAGGAGTGTTGAGATATTGTAACTAGAAAGAGTATTCTAATTATTATTGATGTATTATTCATTAGATCAATCCTCTTTTGTGGATTAATCATGTCAGGTATTGTAAATGACGAAATCCCCTTTTGCAAATTGGTCAAACCCTAATTGTAATGGGCTAAATTAAAATTCGTCCCCATAATATATTAAGGTGGTTATAACCACCGAGAATATATTAAATTGGTTATAACCACCCAGAATGAGAAGTCGTCCACCCAGTGAAAAGACACCCAAGTTCACACGTGTGAGATTGTATAAATAAGAGAGGCTAGTGCCTCATTTATTTATACACTCACTTGTTCATTAGAGCACAAGTTTGGAGCTGCACTTGGAGAAGAAGAAGAGAGAGAAAAAGAGGCGCACTTCTTGGAGAGGACATTCTGTATCTATTTGAGTTATCTCTTGGCATTGTATTGGCTATCTATATTAAGGAAGTTTTTGTTGGTTTTTCTCCCGCATGAGGGCTTCCCGAGATAAATGTTGTGTCTCTTGCAATTGTGTATTTCTTAGTGGTCCTATCTATGTTATGGTTATATAGTGAATTGAAAAGAAACCTAATAACAACTTAAAACTTAACAACAACGTGAGACTAGGGCAACAAACTATGGAAAAAAATGCAAATGTGAAAGTGGAATCTAATAATGAAATGAGAAGAAAAAAATTGAATTATTTTAAATAAAATAAAATAGAATAGGAGAGGAGGAGAGGCCAAGGAATGGGAAGTGAAAGGTTGTCACAATTTGCCTTCCCATTTCCTAGATCTCGTGACATTTTCATGTAGTTTCACTCTCAAAGGGTATTTTGGCCAAGGAGAGTAGGATGAAAAAAGAGTCATTAGTTGCATTGTAACTAGAAATTTTCATAATAAGAGCACTAAGAAACCTTTAAATGTTGGTTTCCTATTCGCGTTTCCATGGTAAATGTGGTTCCCATTGCATCCTTATTGTCTTTGATATTTATTAGTGGTTTTGGTGTAGATCTCTATGTCTTATATTATAGCTAATTATGATGATATTATGGTAGTTGTGGGAGGTATTAACCTCTACATGAAACCTTTGATGAGTCTACAATATTCCGGGAATAAAGATAAACCCTAGAAGGTTATGAAATAACCTTAGAAGACAAGTCGACTCAAGATAATAATTTATATTAAATTATTATCCTCCATAAGTAGAAGTCAATCGAGTTAGGTCACTTGGAGGACTATAAATAAGAGGGTGCTAGAGCTCATTTGTCACACTCACTCTCATAACTTCATAAGGACAAGTGGTGCGCATGACAAGAGGAGAGTTGAACCTGCCGCAATGGTGACTTGATCTTTGGTTATGGTTGGAATTTCATATTGGTTATGGTTTAGACTTTCTTCTTGGTACGCTAGCCTTGGAGAGAGGTACGCTAGTTGGCTATTGGTTCTAGGGTTTGCTTTCGAAATTATTTTGTCTGTCAAGGTTAAGGTGCTCACGGGTGGCCTCTGTCCCTATGGTTGGGTGACAATATTTTTATATTGTCAACGGTGAAACAAGAACACCTATTATTCTAACATGTTATGGGCCCACACTATCTTCAGAAAGTCTAACCACTCGAAGGTAGATTGGAAGGATCTGCTTAGTTGCAGTTGCAGTCAAATTTACTGCAACAACGAAAACCTAACACTTGTGTTGAGGAAACTTAAGTGAATCACTTGACATAATTCCGGGATAACCTAATGTGCCCTAGCTTAGCTCATATTCTGGTATTCTCAGTAAACCAAGGAGTCAAGTTTAAGTTTTTTTTGTCAAATTCAAAGGTTGACCAAGTCAAAGAAGTCATGACTTACGTATGAATTTAGAAAATAAGCTAGAAGGGGCTTCTAATTTCAGAGTATGGAAGACAAGGATTGATCTCCTTATTTCCAAGAATGAAGCCGGAAAAGAGAAGGAACCTGAGAACATCACAGTTATGGAGAAGTTCAAGGACAATGACATCAATGCTATGAGCATCATAGTAGACTATCTAAAAGATGATTTTATATCCTACATTTCTCATCTTGACTCGTCTAAGAAGATGTACCATGCCCTAACTAACCTCTTCTTAGTCATAAATATTTGACAAGTGATGAGTCTGAAGAATGATCTCCGTGACATGAAAATGAATAACAATGACAACATAACATCATACTTTGTAAGAATCTATCAGTTAAGAGATCAACTATAAGCTATTGAGGAAATCATTTCAGAAAAGGAACTAGTAAATATAGTACGTAATGGCCTTCCCAAGACATGGGATGCATTTTCGGCAAGCATGAACACAAGAACGTATTATCCCACTTTTGAAGAACTTTGGACTTGATATGCACAAGAAGAATCAAGGATTAACACAAAAGAGAAATCCAAAAAAAAAGATCATGACAAATCCTACACAACAAAGTTCAAGAAATTTAGGAATAAGAAGAAGTTTGGCTCAAGGAAGAAACCAAATCAAGAAAAGGATATGCCAAAAATACAATGCTTCAACTATCAAAAATATGGTCGCTACAGTAGCGAGTGTCCTAATTTAAATAAAAGGAAGGAAACACATGAAGCAAATGTTTCCAAAGAAAAGGAACCTTGAAAGAAAGTCAAACAGGTTGAAACAAACTTTTTCTACTAGTCATGGCAATGTAACATAGTCCTTGCACATACCTTGTTGACACAGTTCCTATACATATCATGTGTATCTATTTTTTAGAAGATAATATCGTCAGATACTTATGGGAGAATAACAAGATAAGGATTTCCATTACAATGACCATTAGTCAAGCAATGTATCTCAAAAGGATGAAGTAAGTTGACAACCTTTGGTGACAATTCCTGTGGAAGCTACTACATAAGTAACAAATTCAAGATTGGCCGCAATCACAACCAAACTCACACGAGAAAGAAGTTAGTAATCAAAAGGAAACTAGAATAGACTTTTTACACTTTACAAAAAGCAAGAAGGATGTGAACCAAAGCATGGACTCTGTCAGATGGAGGGAGCTAATTGTAGAATTCAAAAAGAAGAGCATGCATATTTCTCATCCAAGCATGAAGATGGGATTAAGAGGTTGTTAATCCTCAATGATATGATCCATTGAAGAATCCATGAAAATTATGAAATATATATCCCAAGAAGTAGCCATGATAAACAACGTGTGTTCGGTTTGACTCTAGAATAAGTCTTATTCGAAAAGAAGCCTTGAATATCCTTGGTTGTCCATCTACATTTATGTTCCTATAACAAAAAAAAGAATTTGGAACCTTTAGAAAGGAAGGGCATAAAATCTATAGAAGATTCCATGGACTCCAACATTGAAGAGAAACAAGAGAAAGAACATGAAGATTCAAAGAAATAAAGAAAAAGAACAAAGAATTGAATTATTATATCGAGAATCTTAAGACTACCAACATGGTTTGAACCCACGAGAAGCAATTAAGCATAAGGAATGGAAGGAAGTTGTGATTGAGAACAATGTATGTGAGAAATTGTGAAAAAGACTTATGAATGGAAGCATTGGCTAGATTGTGAACTAGAGGGTTCTCCTAGAAGGAGGGAGATGACTATGATGATAGCTTGTTCGAGTAACCACATATACCTCGAGCTGAGAGAGCTGAGCCATTATATCTCTTGCAGTATCCATAGGTTCGAGTTTACATCACATGGATATAAGATTGTTCTTCTCAAACAGAGTTGCATTTTAACTTGAAATTGTCATAATAAGAGCACTAAGCAACCTTTAAAAGTTGGTTTTCCTATTCGAGTTTCCATGGTAAATGTGGTGCCCATTGTGTCCTAATTTGCTTTGAGATTTCTTAGTGGTTCTGGTGTAGAGCTCTATGTGTGAGATTATAACTACTTATTGATTGTTAATTGCTCTTATTAGTAATTTCACTCGGAAAAATTTCATAATGTAATTCTATTCATTTCACTCGGAAACAATTTCAATTGAAAAGTTGTGAATGGCAACACCTATGGAATGACAATCGTCCATTCTATTTAAAATTCTAACATCAATGGTGGCCATAATTTGATTGTCACTTGGCTACATTTCTAATTATTTAGCTAAGTATGTTCCTAAATAAAAATAGGGTGGGGAATAATAGACAAAACATTAATATGTTTTTTCTCCACTAGTGACCTGGTTGGCAAGAAAATCCATGCATATATACAATGCTTGAGAGATGAATTGATGTCTTATGCTGCCAAATCTTTTCAGGGAAGGCGTATGCTCCATCTTGTGTATCCCTAAGGATGCACACAATTCTTTACTCTTCCCTGAGACCGTACAAGGCCGTATGGCTACCGTATATGCACTTCATATTACCTCAAAACTATATTTGCATCATGATCTGTACAATGAAGGATATGTGTGTAGAATGAAAGGTATGTGTGTATGAGATCTGCTTTGCATTTGCTTTGTTGTTCAGTCAGTAGACAACTTGTACTTTGATCTATCCAATGCAAAAGATAGAAGTCGATTCCATGTAGAAATCAATTTTTCTAGAGAAGAAATCAGTTTGCCCAGGAGTAATTGACTCAATTAAAAGAAGTCAAATTGCAGCCAAGAAGATATTGTTTGCGTGTCAAACCAGTTGGGAAAAGATTAAGCATAGCTGGAGAAGGATCACTTTGTCATGGTGAATGTTGCAGTATGACCAATTGGCACTGCCCGAGTGTTTTCTAAAGAGTGACTTCATGTTGTTCATTGCCAATGCGCTGTACGCTCTATGTACACTTTGATAATTCATCACATGTGTGTAAATTCTGCCATTTTGTACTTGTTAATTTTGAATTCGTGGTTTTAGGAAATGGCATGCTCTCCTACTTTCGGCAGCCACAGCTAGGGTTCAAACCTAGCTACACGCAGCAACATCTCCTGTTGTCCCTCAGCTTTTCTCTGCCCTCTAATCGATCCTCGATGGAGGCAGCAGGAGGCGCTCCTTTTTCTATTGGTGTTCGGAGTCATGGATTGACCTCGTCTGGTCCCTCTAGTGCGTCGCCCTAGGGCGGAATTTCTTTTAAGGATGTTGTTCTAAAGGATTCTTCTCGTCGTCATCCTCCTTCCCCTTGTTCTTTTCTAGTGCAGGGAGCTCTTCTTTAACCATTTCCATGTGTCTATTATTTTCTAGTGAAGGAAGTCCCTGCTTTAACCATTTCCATGTGTCTAGATGTACAAAAAAAATAATGCAGAATTCTACAATTCCAGTTTGGTTTTCCGTTTCAATGGGTTTTGGCCTTGAAGCTGATCCTTGTGACTGGATCTCAACATCTTAGATCTTTGTAATTAACATCTTAGATCTTTGTAATTAATGATGATGTCTTCCCTACCACTATGCAAAGGATTTCTTCGTTTCTAAGTTTGAATCTGAAGAAGACAGGGATTTAATTCTTAACTCAAATTTCTGGTTTGGGGTAGCTTAGGTTTGTGCATGAAACCCTAGCTTCCCTCTTTCAATCATTCGTTTGAAATTTTTTCTTCAGCCTTTATTGGGGTGAGGCTCTCAAATCTGCCTTTACACTTTTGGGGTTTACTTTCTTTTCAAGTCATTGATTCAGCTCTTGAAAATTTTTATTTTTATTTTTATTTTCCAAGTAATCAAATGGAGAGGATAGCATTTCAACATATGCCAAAATTTATATGGAAATGAACTTCAACTAAGGGTTTCTAACAAAATTAATATAATAAGGAAAAACTAATTATGGACTAAGAAGTTGGACTATGAAAGATTTTATTACATGAAACATCAGAACACAATGCCCCTAAGGTCCTAGGAAGAATAAGAAGCCTTTGGGTAAATCCACTTGGTGGGTCAATTGTAAAGAAGATCTTCAGTTCCTCTTGCATCCTAGAGAAAATCCAACCAGTCTGATGAAATTTAGCAAGACATGGTAACTAAGAACCCACAAAAAGAGGAATTTGTCCCTCATGATTTAAGGCAGGAAAACACAGTCAATTAAGTTCTTTGCCAATGACAAGTTGGGCTAATTGGGCTAAAAAAATATGAGCTACTCTGACAAGAAGAACCACCAAAACATGACAACTTAGAACTCTTAGAAATAACAAACAGTCCAAAAATAAATGGAGAAGTGTGAAGAAATGTGAGGAAGAAGAAGAAATTTCCGTTATAATCTCAACCAATGGTCACAACAAGTCGAGAGCACATTCCAATTTAGTGCCCAGCATGCTTTGAGCATCTTGTCTCATGTTTATGTTGTGTTGTTGCTGTGTGATTCTTTGTAACCAATTTATGAGAATTTATTTATATAGAAATTGATTAAAAAAGTACTAGAAAGATCGAAACTTTCTCTCCCTTGTTCTGTCATTAAAAAATTACTAGACATATCCAAACTTCCTTTCCCTTTGTTCTGTGAAAGGAGGTTAGAAATCAACATTAAATTTCGATCTTGCTAATCGATATAACCTTTCTATCACCATTTAGTGCCCAGCATGCTTTGAGCATCTTGTCCTAGGTTAATGTTGT
Source organism: Picea mariana (assembly GCA_032191745.1). NCBI lineage: Eukaryota > Viridiplantae > Streptophyta > Pinopsida > Pinales > Pinaceae > Picea > Picea mariana. Next base: position 10,985 of record JASDQU010257001.1, read on the forward strand.
GTTGTTGCTGTGTGATTCTTTGTAACCAATTTATGAGAGTTTTCTCATGTAGAGATTGAGAAGAAAAGTAGAAAAGTACTAGAAAGATCCAAACTTTCTCTCCCTTGTTGTGTGGAGGGAGGTTGGAAATCAACATTAAATTTGAATCTTGCTACAGTTGAAACGCTTTTTGATGTAACCTTCCTATCGATGTAACTTTCCTTACAGCATTAGCTGCAGGATTTTTTTTATAAAACATCACCCAGTTCTAGTTTAAAAAAAATAAAAAATCTGAGTTCATGGTTTGATTCCCTGTGTTCTGCTACTGTTTGGCTTAAGGATTACACCTGGGCATTGTTAGCGGAAGTTTAAAGGAACAGTATGCAATGTCGGAGAATATAAAAGAGTGGATGCAGTTTTTCTAAGCCCGACATTTGGACGAAAGCTACACGGAAGACACTAAGCCTTGAACCCAATAAATCAAGCATGTAATTTGAATGAACAACAAATCTGTTACTACTTAGAATGCGATGATTACTTGTACACACCGGAAATGTTAGTAATTGGCTTGGAACCAGTGTGACATGCTTCCCATCATTAGTTTGGCCATCGTAAATAGAGGTTGGGTTGAGGTTCTTTCTGGAAGACAAATGGATAAGCTAGTGTACTTGTCATTAAAATATTTTTGATAATCATGAAAAGGTTCTTGCATAGTATTGCAATGATCTCAAGCCATTATGTGAGGATCATCATGGTTTTTTGTGTTGCAGCAATAAACAAGAAGATATAACCATGAAACATACCTCAACCATACGCAATATGATAGACAAGCCAAAACATCTCAAAACTGATTTTATTCATGAAATAGAAAAACCTGCTACAATGAAGATGTTGATCTGGAATGCTCAACAGATGGCCAAGAAGACAGACAATAGAGTTGCTACAAAATGCTCCAATAGAAGACTACAATAAGCCTCTAAAGGATGGATATACAATGAAGACTGAATACAAGTAGATCTGGGCCGTAAGAATGCTAAACCCCCTATCACGAAGGTGCCACGCCCTGTTGGATAGTTGAAGCTCCTCAACAATTCAACCCTGCTACCAAAAGTGTCCAATCACCCGAAGAAATATGCCAACTGATAGATCGGGCAACTATAAGGACAACCCACGTGACCAAAACTCCAAAGTTACTCTCAAACCCTGTGGATTTGAACTCCTCCACTGAATGGTGCGCCTAGTGGATGCTTGAAGCCCTAGATAATTCGGCCTCGGTGAATGAGACCTCTAAAGCTCCTAAAACTCTCCAAAATGATAGATCGAGCAATCATAAACCTCTCGAAGAAGTTTCAAGGTCAGATATGAGGTATAGCCTCCTAGATCTACAAATCACTGAATCACCAAATCATCCTCTCTCTCTCAAATCTGTACCAACCTATAGTTGATGATCTAGCCGTGGTAACTCCTCAAGAATTGACTAGATCTCATGTCCAAGGCAAGAATTGACTAGATCTCATGTCCAAGGCCCTGCAATGAATACCCAGGTGATAGAATCTCCAAAATCCCTCCCAATCACCTGCAATGAATCTCTCTCCAAGAATAGTGTGTTTCCCCCTTTGCTAGAAATCCCCAACTCGTGCACCCTCTCTCTATCTACACAAGTAACTGATTTGAAATCCCAACTGAGTAGATCTGGAACTAGAATGGTGTGGGAGCGTATTTCATCTCTGAGACCAAGTTTGGAACAATCTAGGTGGAATCTTTCACCACCGAATCGTCATCTAGGGTTTGTTAAGTCAAAACCCTCAAAACCCCCAACAGATGGGCCCTCTAGCTAGAAGCCAGAAATCCAAAAGATAAACATACATGAAAATAGAGTAGAGGCCCTTGCTTTCCTTTTATACTTTTTGGCTCACCTTGTCCCTCCAAAGTGACTTTCATTTTATTAATATTTAATTAATTAATTAAATCACTTTAATTAATTAATTAACCTTTTTACCTCTAAAAAAGT
>JASDQU010257004.1:0-15902 GCA_032191745.1 Picea mariana
AAATGCTAATCCAAACTAGAATGAATAATAGGTGCGCCCCAGCCTCTTACTTATACTTTTCCCTCTAATTCTCTGTTGAGTTAGGTTAAATCTCAGGGTTAATCTTCTATTCTTCTGTTGAGTTATCTTTTACTCCTTAATCCCTTTCCTTTCTTAAGTCAACTTAAAAATATAACTTTAGCCTCATTGACTTCCCCCTTCAGTGTGAGACTATGGCCTAGTGGGGGTGCCCAGGCCACTGAGTCTCCTCATCGCGTCTCTAAGAGGTGGGGGGCATTACATCAAGGTTCCTATTCCTATATGTGTAAAGTTATCTGCAGATCAGTGTCCCAAGACACAGAAAGAAGAAGAGGACATGTCCCATGTTCCACATGCCAGTGCAGTCGACAGTTTGATGTATGGAATGGTCTGTACTAGACTGGACATTACACATGCAGTGGGAGTTTTAAGCAGGTATATGTCAAAACCAGGGAAGGAGCATTGGACAACAGTAAAGAGTTTCTTTAGGTATCTTTGTGGCACTACCAGTTATGGATTGTGCTACCAAGGAAGAATAGGATTGGACAGAGTGGTGGACATACATGGATTTGTTGTTGCAGACTGGGCTAGAGATCTAGATCACAGAAGATATACAAGTGGGTATGTGTTTAACCTATTTTGAGGAGCAATCAGTTGGATGAGAAAAAGAAAAGTTGTAGTGGCACTCTCAACTACAGAAACTGAATACATGGCAACCACTCATGCAAGCAAGAAAGACGTATGGTTACAAATATTGTGTTCAAGTATTGGGTTGGTACAACAAGAAGTGAGATTAGATTGTAATATTCAGATTGAAATATTCCTGGAAAAGAACCCAGCTTATCATTCGAAGAAAAAACATATTGATGTTCAGTATCACTTTGTGAGAGACATGGTTGAGGAAAAGAAGGTGTTGTTGCAAAAGGTTGACACTTTGAAGAATGTTGTAGATTCATTGACAAAGTCTGTGAGCACAGAAAAGTTCTCCTGGTGTAGAGTAACAATGGGAATTGTTTCCCTATATTTTTGACTATATAATCCCCTGGATCCCTGGATGCAAAGAAAACAAGTGGGAGAATGTTGGATATGTGTTATATTCTTTGCATGTGTGTGTGTGGGCGCGTCAAATTCGACCACTGCGTCTGACGATCCCTCTAGTAGTGCTCTTTGTGTCATGTGTGCCAGACACTTTCCTAGGGGGGTCCTAGGGGGGAGCAGGTATTCCCCCCCCTGCTTATGTGCAGTTTTCGGGGCAATGCCCTGAATTTATTTTTTTGGGCGATTTTTGCTATTTTTAGCGGATTTTGCTATTTTTAGTGGTTTTCTAAATTAATCCTGTATTAAGGGATTAGGGTTTTGGTATCTATGGAATACCCAAAAACATTGTATGTATTGTATGGTGAATGGTGAAATTCGATATAATGAATATAGGAAAGGTTTTCCCGATTGAGGGTTTCCGATATAAAATCTCTGTGTACTCTGTGTATGAGCCATTGATTAAATTTTGTTTTGCTTAAGAATCTATATGAATTTCTTTACTTCATAGGTTTAAAACTTACACAAGAGATCTGTGATTCGAAATCCCACCTTGTAAATTTCAAAGAAGACATATAATTTTGAGTTGATCTTAGGCACCAGATAAGAGGTTTTTTTTTAATGGCCTCCTCTAGCAATTTAGGGCCGACCCAAGGACCAATTCTTGTTGGAAAGAACTATGATTTATGGTCCTTTAGGATCAAATCATTCGTCCAAGCTCATGAATTTTGGGAACCAATGGAAAATAACTTCACAGAGACACCCGCAATAGACCTTGTTTCCATGACAAATGAACAGAGAAATTACCATATAAAAATAAGGAAGAAAGAAAACAAAACGAAGTTCTGGATTCAAAATTCAATAGATGACTCTATTTTTTCAAAAATAATTGGTGCTTCCACAACAAAAAAAACTTGGGATATTCTCAAATTAGCTTACTCGGGAAATGATAAGGTGAAGATAATAAAGTTTCAGACATTAAGAACTCAATTTGAAATCCTGAAGATGACTGAGACAAATAATGTTGACCAGTTCATGACTAGAGTGATGGGAATTATAAACCAGATCGAGATTACTAGTGAACATATTGAAGATCAGAGGATGTTGGGTTGTTTCACCCTTGCACATGTCCTTCTTAACGCTATGGAGGTTAGACCCAGGGTTGGTCCAGAGTTGACCAAAAAAAACCCCAAAGCATTGGCATATCAATCTTCATTCAAGGATGAAGTAGGTCTCACCCGAGATACAATAAGGATCACAAAGCCCATATGGTATTGTGATAGGGATGAAGTACTAAATACACATGGATCCATCTAGGATAGAATTCATGCACTCCATTACCAACGTCTTACTATTATCAATATGTAAAACAATACACACACATATCCAAGTAAGACATGAGTGACGCATGGTAGATCAAAATTGTTGTATCTTTATTATTCCTTCCATTCTATTGAACACAAACATACATTAAGAAAAATATATTCAACAACAACAAAGTCTCATGTACGCTTAGATAATTCCCTATAATTATAACATACTGTGCCATGCACATCCTTTTAGACCTCAGACATATGACAGACTCAATATTATATTCATAAGAAAAAAAACATTACAATACTACAAAGGCTCAGAGCGAGCTCGACACACAACAAAACAACTCAATGAATTCTCTAAGTGTGTGTCTAACTTTCTAACTCTATTTCTGATGCCGCTACTTCCTTTTATATATTTATATGCTTGAAGCTTTGTCTCTTTCAGTTCTACTCCACTTGCTCTACTGACAAACTGCCTCGCACGCTTCTGGAACCTTCCTGTAGTCCATGTAGCCTTCTGGAATCAGGGAAATCTTAACTTCCTTGCTAGCTCATCTTTTTTCAGCTCCACATTTCCTTGTGTTCTTCATTGAAGAAGATATTCCGACGATTCCTTCATTGATTTCGACGTGCGTCTTCTTGATTTATGGTACACATAAAAAATCGAATTGACACGCATTTGATAGACCTCATACTTGAAATGCAATGCCAAAAATTGGTCGGACGTGCACTTCTTATCATTCTTCGTGCATTATCTTAGGAATAAGAAAAAATGGAATGGGCACGGACAATTTCGTTTGTGCGTGTGCATGAGATTAACCCAAAACATTGGGTGCCAATAGGCCCCCACCACTATTACTTGGCTCGCCCTCGAGCCAAATTCCTCATGGAATTATCGTCGCAACGGTCGAGACAATGCTTCTGATTTCCTCCACTAACTCCTTAAACTGGTGCTCAAGCTCATTAAGGTATCCCTACAAATCCAATGTGAGATGAATAACTGCCTCAGAGATGATTTTTGTGACCTGAGACTTTGTCAGGTATGTTGTGTTGATTTTCTCAATGAGAGGGTCAGAAACAAATTGCATGTCTGAGAGATGCGTAAACAAAAGCAAGGCCTTATCGGCCACATAAGTGATCATCTCTTACGTACTTTGTTGCTTAGCCCAAGCTGCAATGATCTCCTTTGTTTTTGCTGCAATTGATAGCATCGCAGTGACATGCTCCTTGAGAGGAAAAGAAGCTAGATATATCTTTTGTTGTGCAACCTCCACCTCTATCACACAAACCTAATATTCAATAGTAGATGCTTCTGTCATAGTTTGGAGATGGATTCACATGGAGAATCCATAGTTGACCATGTGGGAGAATGTTTCCACCCTACGTTAGCCATAGTGGAGCACTGCTTGGGCTGACTTAAGAATTTGTTGGAATTTATTTATGATTGTATTTTCTTGGTGGATTGGTAGACGAAGGGAGGAGAGCTATAAATCTAGATTCTACAGACGAGAGTTTAAATCCTAGAGGGATGTCACACCCTTATGTAGAATTAGTGTAAATATGTGCATATAAGTTGTCCACAGCTCCAAGAAGGTCAGTGAATTTTGTACCAATTTTACCGCAAAATGTGCAAAATCTTTTTTGGGGGGGGGTTGTAACATTTATTACAGAAGGCCCTATTAATGGTATTTTCCCTCACGTACCGTATAATGAACATTCATTGTCTTAATTCATGAGAAGACTAGGATCGTAGAGTCTTAATTGTGACAATGACTTCTCGATACATGTGCAAGTGTGACTCTTTAGGGGTGTCGCACATGTTTCTTGCACACCCCAACGTGGGTACCCCTTGGTTACTTAAGCACAATGACCCCTAGTGGGTTGTAGCATCACTTCACCCATATCAATCCTACATGTTTCGTCTACTAAGTATTCCCAACTGTGTTATTCTTACGGGGTTTATCTTTTTGCTCAATGGAGTTAGTTGTGATAGGACAAGTCGACGTTCCTTCTTCTGCCACATAATTTGTAGAAAAATCCATTTCTTGCACATGTGACTCCTTTATATGTGTTGTGGAAACCCCAGGTTCTAGGAGAAAAACCTTATTTTTGAGTAGCCTGCGTATGCCCTCTAAGTATCTATGGCGCGTCTAATGTTGATGCATGGCTATCCATCGCCATTAACAGAAACACATGTAGTGATGAATATCCATATCGAGTCTAAAACTTTCTCGCATAGACGCTTTGATTGCATCTCATTCCTGATAAGGTCCCTAATTCCCAACCTGCCATCGCACAACAATTCCTCCGAGCATTATATCAAGAGCATGAGCCCTATGATGTTCGAGAATGTATCGTATCCAGGAAATAAATGTGTCCACCGGTTCCAACCCATCGTACCGATAGGATCTAAATTATTACTCACGCACTTCTGTGGAGATATGTGTGCACCTCCTTGTCAACACTCCATATAATTTCCAATGCCACCTTTCCATAGCATATTTGAAGTCAATTTCAAAAGACATAACACTTCTCCAACTTAATTCTCCATCTGCGGTGGGGTTAATGTAATCCTCCCTATGCCCAGTTATTTCATAGATGTTTTCAATAACCGAACTTTATACATAATCATCCAATGGATCATTATATTTGTCTCCTTCATTCAGACCCAGAGGTGAAATCATGCATAGGATGTCTATCTCAAATAACATCTCTCTTTTATTCAAATTTAGCATTGCATTATTATCGAAGGCCCGGTCAATTCCAAGTAGTGTAGGGTATGGTTTAGATTCATCCATAATCTCTATGACCTCAAAGTTAACCTTTTTCTTTACCCCTTCTATATTTACCTCTACTTGCTCCAATCAGCCTATTGGATAGATATTGTATTGATTTTGTAACAGCCCGAGGTTGAGCCCCTGTTGAATTGTAATTATGTTTATAGGCTGGTGAGCCAAGTGTTTATAAGTTGGAAGACTTATGTGTTTATTCAGCCATAGAGCCCAGATGCTAAGGCCAATGAGCCTGATTTTTTATATGTAAATACTTACATCATTAATAAAATTTCATCTATGTGTGTACACCGACCACAAAGAAAGAGTTATGGNAGGTTTGACATAACCTATGTTGTCCTAAGTTCCTGGGGAAAGGGAATGAGTGTTAAGTGGAGCTCATGCAGCTTCAGGAAGACATGTCTCAACCTGGGCACATGCAGTTTTTAGGTGGGAAAGTCAGCTCATTGGGGGTTCCCTCATGACTCTCGCGATGGTCGCCACTCTGCAGGTCAGACATACTCCTCACTGATGCATGCACTAAAACAGAGAGAGCCTTGACACAGCCAACCATTGCCTCCATTGTCCATCTCTACAAGTTCTAAAACCCGCACACCCATGGTATGAAGTTAATCGTTTTCCCTGTGAAGCACAACACGACTGTTTAATGTATGATCCATATCGCGCCTTAGCCTTTGTTGTTGCTACCCATGTTTTCTATGGACTGGTGTGGCTTGTTGTCATTACCAAAGTCCATACCCAATATTTGTTGCAAAAGTTATCCGCTGGACTTAGGAGATAAATAGAAGAGGCAGGCTGTCAGGCCTGTGAGCAACTCTCTCTGGGTGAGAGAGTGTGTTGAGGAAGTGAGTTCTCCTGGAGGGAGTCTCATCCCAGCTACAATACTCTAAGACTTCTATTACAGCCTGTTGTTGAAGCCCTGGAAGGGAGGTGGCAGCCGATGGAATTGTGATAGTGATGGTATACACTCCTAGGGTGGGACAGGCGTGTGGGGAATGAGGGCCTATGGGATGTGGGTGTAAGTGGCTCCTAGGAGAAAATCCTTCCTGTTGATCTGTACAAATTTTCTGTTGTGCTTGCCAAGCCTAGGAATCCCTTTCCTGGTGGAATTTAGTCCCAGCTCGGGGGTGACCCATTATTGAGCATGATGAGCAGCGTGGTCTAAGGTTGGGAGGTTCGTGGAAGGTCTACACGCAGTTGGTGGTCATCTATTAAAAGATAAGTACCAAATATTTGTTCTTTGTATGATGTGTATCTTGAAATCAAGTTATAATGTTATTAGAATTGTCTGTATATATTGCATGTATGTTTTAATGTTGCTTCCACATGAATAGGTATATGAACTAAATGCTATAATTGTTTAAATTGAATTAGAAAGATATGTATATAAATATATATGGTATCAGAGCATGAAATTTATTTGGTGGCATGGCCTTGCCTATTGGTTTAGGGCCGAGAATGTCACAAAATGATATCAGAGAAGAAAAACAAAGATACGGTTGTTTAGGTAGTGTTACCCTTTAGGGGTTTGAGGGTCGAGGATGTCATAGAATGGTATCAGAGCTATGGTTTCGACACTGAGCCTGGATGGGCCATGTTATTGGTTAATGAGACAAAGTTATTAGAGTGAATTGTTGTAGAGAGAGACAAAATATGAACCTTAGAGAATCACTGGGACTATGTTTAGAAGCTCAAGAAGTATAGTGGTTCAAGAAAACCAACAAAGAAATAAACCAAAACAACCATTGTGTTGGACCACGAGGTTTAAATTTGGGCTGTAGGATCTATTCGAGAGAAGGAATACCCTTCACAATCATCATATTTAGAAAAGGTGTTGGAAAGTTAAACCCTAAGTACTTCGGAATTTGCGACTTTGACGAAGTTTATGTGTGATAGAGCGGAAGGGGTCGAAGCCCGAAGTTTCGAAGTTCAGGAGAGGATCTACACCGTAGATCCGGGGAGAAATGCTTAACTGTTAGATTAAGCCAAGATTAAGAGGTAAGGCGCCATGATGGAAAAACAGATATCAACCGTCAGATTTGCGCGTGAGTGATCGTGAGCCGTAGATATCACAACAGTTCGGGAGATTGATTCTCAGGAGAAACAAAGTATGTTAAGGTAAAACCTTCTGAAACTTGAAGTCCTGAAGTGATGTGGCATGATGACGTCACCCAGGGTGACGTGGACTTCCTTAGTCCTACCATGTGTTAGTCAGAAATGGAACTTTGACGAAATTGTTGGACCAAAAGAAATCTGACACGTGGGGCCATGTGTCACCACCTTAATTGCTGACAGTTGTACCATGTGGACCCCGGAAGATAAAGTAACTCGGAAGTTCAAAGTTCGGAAGATAAAGTAGCTCGAAGTCCCGAAGTGACGTGAACTGCTGACGTTACCAGGGATGACGCGGACACATGGGATGTGTGCCACATGTCAGTGAGTAAAGGACCTTTGGATAATAGAAATTCCATTTAGAGCATGACACATGTCACCCATCGTATTGGGCCACGTGTTTGCTTCTAATATTTCTCCATGTGACACTCTTCTTGAGCAGGGCTAGTGGGGCCCCTAATGGTCGCAGGGGACACGTGGTGCCAGACCCTCCACTGTGGAGGATAGCCACTTCAGAGGAAAGTGGGGCCGCATGGGTTGAGACTTATTATACCTTAATAAAAATATCTACAACATGGAGAGATTTCCTAAATCTAGAGAAATATGCCAGAGTAGTGTCCCGAAAGATCCAAAATCTCGATTTTATCGAGTGTTCTATGAAGAGAAAACTTCCATGAGACACTTAATCTAGGAAGTGATGCTCATTTCTTCATGAAACATTGTTGTGAAATTGCAATTGTATGTAGACATACTCATGAGAACCTTATGTTCAGACAATTTGGTGGGATTAGAAATATGTGAATTAAAACACATGAAACAATGTTTCATTTCTTCACACCCTTAGTTTGAGACAATTTGGTGAGATCAGAAATATGTTAATTGCAATTGTATGTAGACACACTCATGAGATCCTCATTTCAGAGAATTTGATGGGATAAGAAATATGTTGATTGAGACTCATGAAACCATGTTTCATTTCTTCATACCCTTAGTTTGAGACAATTTGATGAGATTGAAAATATATTAATTGTAATTGTATGTAGACACACTCATGGAATCGTTAATTTCACACAATTTGGTAAGATAAAAAAATGTGTTAATTGAGACTCATTCTATTCTAGACACATGAAGGCATACTATTCTTATTTATATCTCATTGTATGTTTTTTTTTGACATAAACGGTTAGTGTTTTATATTTAAAAACAATGGGGAAACCACTGCGTTCGTTACACCTGAAAATTTCCTGGTAATTCAGAGGGACAAACCTAACTGAACTAAAACAAAAAGAAGCTTGGAAAACCATACTATTTCAGTGACCCGGTTCGACTGCGGGTCATGACATCCTTTCTGACTTGAAAGTTTTTTTTTTCTTTTTGACATGGTCTGCCATTCTTTGCTTTGATGAGATTGGCTTTCCTTCGGTCGTAGAGGGCCTTCTTCATCAGTTAAGTTAGGGCCTTCTTCATCTGCTAAGTCAGCCCAACTTGAGATCTGGTGTTCGAGCTGAGATATGCTTGGCATTATGGTTGGATCAGTTTCTGCCTGGGCCTTCCCCTTGGGATTTTTAGGGGAAGGAGGCTCTTGCTCCTGAATAGAGGTGACTTGTTCCATTTTCTGTGGTACAATCTCTGTATCTTCCTCGCTTGAGGTATCATTAGCCGGTTCTATGCTTTGATGCTCATGAAGAGCTCCTACCCACCATGTGGGTTTGCGTTGATTCTTTGGGTTTCTGTTTTTCTTGGGGAGTTTCTGACAATTGTTGGCTAAGTGCCCTGTTTCAAAACAACTTCTGCACCTAAAATGAAGATTCTCATAGTCGAGCTTCTGCATCCAAGAATAATTAATCCCTTGAAGAGTGATTCGTGTTGGGAATCCTTTACTGAAATCCATCTCTACACAGATCCGTGCATAGGTAGTGAAGCCACATTTAGTTTTCGGACTGCTACTATGAAACTTGCCAAGAGCATTTCCAATATGGCTAAGAGAAGAATCCCCCCAAAAATGAATAGGCAGGCCAGGGAGCCTTACCCACATGGGGGCCGTAGGGATGGAAGCTGAGGAGGGGTCGAAAGAAGGGGTCCAAAGCTGCACAGACAGACCCGACCTGCCCTAGAACCAAGGCCCAGAACTGTAGATCAAATCTCTATCCTTTGTAGAGGCAAAAATTACTACGAAGAAACCTTTTACACAAGGGGGAACATGATCTTCGTCTTCTAGGAGTGGAGTCCATTCTGAAGCAATCCAAGCATGCAGATCCGCCAGGCGAGGCCAGAGGCCGTTGAACCTGCAAAACAGAGCATTAGATCTAAATAAACCTTCATGAACCGCCGCTTCCTGAGGTACAGGGATCACTGGATCTGGAGCTTCACGGACCACAGGAGAAAAGCCAGAAGAGCGGCCTTGACAGACCGCGTCTTTGAAGGAAGTCAGAGAGGGTATCAACGGAACAGCAGAGGACGCGCCTGTCGCTGCTGCTGGAGATGGCTGAACGGAGGAGGGAGGAGCTCCAGACGGGGAGTTGAAGGGGTCGCTCGGGCGTCGAACAGAGGAGCGTCTGGGGGGAGAGTCCAGGTGAGGGTCGAGCTCTTGCGAAGGAGCGCGCAGAGCTACGAAGGAGGCGCCGCCATCTCTTGTAGGGTTTCCTACACAGGGTGCCCAATATTCTTATTATTCTATATCTCATTGTATGTTATTACAAATTGTAATTATTTTAAATTAATTTTAATTTATCAAATTTTCAAATCTAAATATATGAAGGCATATTACTCTTTTTATATCTTACTTTATGTTATTACAAATTGTAATTATTTTAAATTAATTTTAATTTTGAATTTATCAAATTTTTTATTCTAAATACATGAAGGCATATTACTCTTATTTATATCTCACTGTATGTTATTACAAATTGTAATTATTTTAAATTAATTTTAATTTATCAAATTTAAAAAATAACACATTCTACTTCTAAATAGTTTTACACTATCACAATTAATTTAAACTCATTTCAATTTTACTTATTTCTCTAATACTTCACAATATGTAATTCTAATGAGTTATGACAGTGAATATGTAATTCTAATAAATTATAAATTCCCATATAGTTTTTAAAACATCTTTAACTAACAATAATAGACAGTATGTTAAAAGAAACTAACAATAATAGCTAGTATGTTAAAAGAAATTAGTGTGTTAAGGAAATTTTTAAATGAAATGTGTGTTAAGGAAATTTTTAAATGAAATGTGTAAACTATCATAACCATCACTCAATACTCAATAGAAAGTAGAGTGCGACTTGACATAATCGGTTTAGTGGATACTGATTGTTGTGACATCCAACATCTCATATTCAAATCCAATGCTTTTGGCTAATTATTATTCTTATATTATTTTCATATGTATTATATATAATCACATAAACTAAGAACAATATGTATTTTTTTAATTGAAGTTTTTATTTACAAAATTGATGATAGAAATTTTATTTAAATATAATAAAATTTATTATAATTTAGCAATCAATTTATATTAAGATAAATTTGAGTGATTTTTATTAATAAATATAAGTTGATTCTTACTATTATTTAAGAAAAAACAAATTATTTAAAATAACTTTTTGATGGTTTATAAGGATACAAACTTGTACTTGTCTCTAAATTTTGGGTTATTAATCTATTTATTTAAATTAAAACAAAACTAATATTAACTAATCAAAAATAATTTTAGATATTAACAGAAAACACTTTCATCAACAACATTATATGAAAAAAAAAAAAAGATAATATTCCTTATAATAAAAGAGATAATACTTTTCAAATAAATATAAGCATGATCCTATATCTTAATCGTCGTTTTTGTAGGGTTAGAAAAATCCATCAACAAATTCTAAAATTATAGTTATTTGTGTCCTGTTAAAAAACACCATCAACAAATTTCAAAATTAAATTGCCCATATAAACAATTGCATTCATAAAATCTTCAAAGTTATTCTTATAAATGTAACAAAATTATTAAAAAATACAATGGAAAAAAAATAAAACAATTATAAGTTTGGTAATTGCCAAGCAAAAATTAAGCAGAAACAATCAAAACTCACGGGCTAAAATACAAGTAACGTCAAGTCGGATGTCCCGTTGCATGCAAATCTAAGCATAAAGTCTGTCTCTCCACAATCAATCAATGATGAAAAGCATTCCACAAGCCATAATTGAAAGTCCAGCTATAGCTTTAGTCAAAGTAGGTCCAGCCATTATTGCTTCACAGCTTTTAATAATATTTACATTTTTATGATAATTTAAACTGAACAATTACGTGGATATCAATTAAGTCCACTTGAGCAAGATGGAAAACGTCAAATTCATAAACATTCATTAAAAATAATTTATGATTATGAAAATAAACGTTCACTACATAATAATCTATACATATGATTCACATTTCCTTTGGCTGTTTAAAATAATTTTATCATTTTATTAAAGTAGAAGAAATAAATATACACTCCTAGATTCCAAACACTTTGTAATTTGGAAAAAAAAAATTATCACTAACAAAGTAGAGAAAAGAACTATACATTTACTCTACCCACTCATATTCAAGTAATCAGATGGCCCATTTACAAAGTCAATTTCAGATGGAGTCAAATATACAATCAAATTAAGAATGACTTTCCACCAGCTGTATAATTTTAAAAATAAATTTAATAATCAATAAATTTAAAAATATATATAATTTAATAATTAATAAATGAAAAAAAATTATATAAATACTTCACAATTTTTAAATATAATTTTACCAACTGATATGAACATGATAAAAAAAAAAAAGTTATAGATTAAACTTTTCAAGAAATGAGGGATTTTTTTGAGACATTTACTTTAAATCTGGTGAGAAATTATTAGATTTGTAGATTTGAATGATTATTTCTGTAGATTTGAATGATTATTTTTGTATGATCCAAATGTCTCAGAAGTTTTTCAGCATACTGAATTCATTTCTACATTCAAAAATAGATATTGAACAACAAAAAATAATAATTAATAAAAATTTATATCACCAGTTAAAAAAACCATTTTATAGAACACCGCCTACCTATAAAAATAATATATTACTAAATAGAACCATCATTTGCAGAAAAGATTAAATGAAATCAGATGTACGTGGATGCTACAAAATACGCTCCTAAACCTAACGAGATGATGGAACCAGAAAAAGGTCCGAAATACCATGTTCTCTACAGAGTATGCTCCTAGACCTAACGGGATGATAAAATCATAAAACGACCCGAATTACCATGTCAAAAAACGGGTACCGTTTATCCAAAGAACACGCAAATAAATTACGCTCTGCAATTGATGCTCCTAAACCTAACGGGATGACGGATTAACAAAAAGGCCGGAATTACCATCTTATAGAACCGGTTATATAATAAATGAGCACAGCCTCAAACTTGTGGATGGTGAACGTTTAAAGGTTTTGATTGATTCAGAAAAGAATATGAAATTGGTTATAAAATGAAACGTGATCATAAAAAATATATATTTAATTCATTAAAAAAATAATAACTTTTTTTTATATTAAAGAATTATATTACAATTTTAATAAATTTATTAAAAATTATAAATAAATTAATATAATTATAATAAATTTATTAGCAAAAAAATAATTTATACATTCATAAAAATAATAAAATAAAAAACCTGGACAACTCATAGAACGAAAAGGTCCTACTCTTGTCAACCTAAATACTTTCACCTGCTCGAAATCGTCTACCTTACAGGGAACATGATCGACCCTCTATGGTATATCACAATTCTCTCTCCGACTCAGCGAGAAGTCTCGGAATGAATGGAGCCTGTCACTCAAACCTGCTCAAAGAACCTGATGCATAATAAATAAAACTCCATCACAGTAACAGAACCCCGACGCTGTAAGAGCCCCAGGCAGGAAAATCCTGCCTAGTAAATAGTAGATGTAGTAAAAATTCAAGCATATTGAATAACAGAACCCTGTCCATTAAATAATTTAAGCAATAAGAGTTTTAGGTAGGAAAATCTCGTCCAGTAAATAATAGTTGTAGTAAAAATTGTGGCTGGTTAACACTTAAAGGTTTTGGTTGGCCCAAAGAATGAAATGTTAATGTGGCAATCAGCTAGTCACCATAAATTTTAAATATGATCAAGTAAAAGTAAAAAAATAAACATGTAAATGGATGCCTTTATAATTATAATTACGCCCAAAGGGGTATACCTATAGACAATGAGCACAATTAATGATCTTTTAATCTTAAACCCTAATCTGATGGCTATGCATTGAAGATGTTGGCATATTCTTAGTCGTCCTTCAAAATCAATGGATCAGATTTATTGTTCATAACTTTCTTGCATTTATAAAGGCATCCGTTAACATGTTTACTTTTTAACATTTACCTAATCACATTAAAAATTTACTGTAAGGATATGTAATCCCCCTTGTCTGGGCGTTTCATTTTAGCCACGAATTTTCTTACCTATCAATGCGTTTCAGTTGTCTGTGCGATTCCATTCTCTACTGCCCCCGCCTTTCAGCTGCAGCACCGATTCGTTTAATTGAGTTGTGCATTCAGTTTAAATTACCACACGTTTTGGAGGGATCAAATCCTAAGATATACAAAGGAACGCCAACCGCGAAGGCAGCTCTCTGGGTCTTGTTGTTCCGATCAATGCCTTTCATCGCATTGCTTTCTCCGGCACTGGGAGCTGCATTGCTCGGAAAGAAATCAATTGCGAGGTGCCGAACCAACATGCATGCGTTAATTCTATTTACGCCGAAAGGCGTATACCTATTGACAATGGGCACAATTAATGATCTTTTAATCTTATACCCTAATCTGATGGTTATGCATTGAAGATGCTAGCATATTCTTAGTCGTCCTTCAAAATCAATGGATCAGATTTATTGTTCATAACTTTCTTGCATTTATAAAGGCATCCGTTAACATGTTTACTTTTTAACATTTACCTAATCACATTAAAAATTTACTGTAAGGATATGTAATCCCCACCTGTCTGGGCGTTTCATTTTAGCCACGGATTTTCTTACCTCTCAATGCGTTTCAGTTGTATGTGCGATTCAGATTCAATTGTCTGCCCATTCTCTACTGCCCCCGCGTTTCAGCTGCGACACCGATTCGTTTAATTGAGTTGTGCATTCAGTTTAAATTACCACACGTTTTGGAGGGATCAAATCCTAAGATATACAAAGGAACGCCAACCGCGAAGGCAGCTCTCTGGGTCTTGTTGTTCCGATCAATGCCTTTCATCGCATTGCTTTCTCTGGCACTGGGAGCTGCATTGCTCGGAAAGAAATCAATTGCGAGGTGCCGAACCGACATGCATGCGTTAATTCTAAACCCAACTGAAGAATAATTGAGGTATGTGCTTAATTTATTTAAATTACCAGAGTTCGCTGATGATCGTGTTTCACCTACTTTTGACGTCGTTCTCCAATTGCAAGGAAAGACTAGCCACAATGAACGGATATAGCAGATTGAACGGATATAGCAGATCAGTTTATGTTCAAATTAAGTTTAATAAATTAAATATGTTTTTTGGTGTTCATCAGTCACAATGATGTGGTTGTGCTATTAGAGTTATTAATTTATTAGGACTACTAAAAATATTTCATCAATATTTAATCTGGTTCATATAAAAATGATTAAGCGCTAAAAACTTATTAAATATGTCCATTATCAATAATTGTAACCTTTTAAAAATAATTACAATTTACAATGGAACTTTAATGAAAATGATATGATCTGAACGCATAGATACTCATCACAGGAGAGCGATACTCAAAGCGTCACTCGTATAGAAGGCTCTCCCACGTGGAGGTTGGTTGTCTCCCATGTCAAACCCGGGTCTGTAACAGCTTTGCGGACTGAATCATGAAGTTGAGACGAATACGATGCGTAAGAAGGCAATTCATCTTGAAAAGGAAGCAGCCGCGGCATCCTGCGTGGAAGGGTAGGCAACGGAGCTTCAAACCTCAACGTTTGAAGCACTTGTCTTATTTTCGGCCTTTGTTTACAATCAGGATCACAACACCACAATCCAACCACGATCAGCTGATTCATTTCTTTTGCAACAAATTCTCCATTTAATTTGTTGTCCACAGTCTCCACCACGCGTTTTTTGCCGTACAAATCCCATACCCATCCTACCAAGGGCCAGTAACAACCATCGGCCAACTGCCCAGGCCCGTATAATGCAGGCATTCCACAAGCTATTTCAAGTGCGACCACTCCAAAGCTGAACACATCCGTCTCTGCATTGGCTATACCGGAGATGGCAGTCTCTGGTGCAAGGTACCCCCGAGTACCGCTTGGTGTAGTAAAATGCGAAGTATGGCCGTCCTCTATTACGCGAGCCAAACCAAAGTCACCAAGCTTCGCTTGGAACTCTCCGTCCAACATGATGTTGCTAGATTTTATATCTCGATGCACCACTCGTTGTACAAATTCGTCGAGGATATACATGAGAGCCGAAGCCAAATCACATGCTATTCTATATCTAAACTTCCATTCCAGCCTAGGCGGATCCACTCCCGTTGACGATCTGAAGAGGTATTTCTCCAGACTTCCATTGGACATGAATT
>JASDQU010257008.1:4715-15902 GCA_032191745.1 Picea mariana
TGTTTCTCTCTTGACGACATTTTAGATTGCTTGTCATTTACATACTCGGGATTTAGTGAAGCCCCATCTATGCTGCTATAGGACGCCAACTGAGCATAGCCAAGAGTCAGTTCTCCTCTCAAATTCACAACTTGGTGTTGCAAAGCATAAATATGAGAAACACAACCATAAACAGGATCCTGGAGTCAAGCATGTGCCCCATACAATATGCTCACCATCGCATCGTATCGTTTTTGCTCGGGCTGATGTAGAAACATCTTTGAGAAGTTGTTCGCTCCAAAGACCTTATGTATCACACCAAAATGGGATGCACCGATTTCGTCCATGCAGAAATAAGGGGCAAATACAAAGCTATTGGCACACTTTCTCCTCAGAAACCTGCACGCTCCGCAAGGGGTTCCTTTGCTTTCTATTTTTATACTCTTCTAGTTCTAGTGGGTGTTTCTTTTTTGCTTCAATTCCATGGTCATTCCGATTTTTCGAAACAAATTTCCGTGGGTGTGAGCCAGTTGCAAGTAATTATAAACAACCAAAAAAATTTGCGGAGGGACAATTAGAAACTGAACTGGAAATAATGGAATCACATTACGAATAACCAGCTTATAAGCAGTTGTCGACGGGTAGACTCTAATTAGAGGACTCCATTTTGGAGGATGAGGCTCTGTCATGCTACCATAATCTTTGTCTTATCCACGCCTTTTGACTGAAGCGACAAAGAAAACCAACCATGAGATCATGTGCTATCGCTATGGAGGGTGGCTTCAACTATCTGGAATAGAAAAAAGACACCCAATTTTACTGAGATCAAATAGTAGCTGCAGAAAAAAGTAACGAGAGACTCCATCTCCTTATTCCGTTGGAGTATGTAGAAAATACACTTCAATGTCACGACCAATCTCCTCGCCGTGCTTGACAAATTGATTTGTTGATTTTTGCGCATTCCAATTCCTCCCTATTCACATAACAACCGAATTGGCTTTTTTGGAAGTTCCGTACAGTCACTCATTCTTTCACCACCATGGACAAACAATTGTTTACACTCACAAACAACACACTACTCTCACCTACATGAATCTATTCCTCTATGCAGGTTCCTATTTCCCTTCCATTTCTTTGGACACGGACTCAAACCCATTCCTACTTTGATACCATATTGGGAAATGTGAGGGGAGAGTAGATATAATCACACATCAAAATTGTGCTTGAGCTCTCTATTAAACAACAAAATAGAGTACATATAAATACACAAAACAATTCTCAAGATAGACAACTACCTTAATCTACTGGTTGAGGAATTATCTCAACCTCACACCAAAATAGGAAGCTAAATAGTAGGAGAGAACCTCTCAAACCAACTAGGCCTCAACAACCTCCTAAAAGCTAGGAATAGACTCCTTATAGAGACTAGAACTCTACTTAATAATGATCAATAAACTCAATAAATAAATATGAGCACACTCACATAAGACAAGTAGGAGTTAGATACTCCAACAAAGAGAATGTTTTGTGATTAATATCCCCATGAATTCAATTGTACTTAAATGGATGAAGTGTACAGTTGTAGTGGTTTTGTTAAAGATGTTTTCTAACCTATAATTATGTAAACCTTCTTTAGTCAAGAGATAGAATTAGCTAATTGAATTTATAAAGGTGTCTATTAAAATACTATATTGTAGCCATAGTTAAATGCTCATTTTCTCAAATCAATCAATATTTTAACCTTAGATGAATGGTTAAAGTTGCTTCAATAGTAGTTATCTTCATAAATAATGACCTAAATTTGTGTAAATTTATCTAACCTCTTTCCTTAATTAGTAATAGCATAAGATGAAAAGTTATAAAAGTGGTCCAATAACTTTCACTAACTTTCCCCTTATCTAATATGTGAACCAAAGACTTTTTAACCTTTCATAAATTTGTTTACAATCTCTCTCTATATATGGTTTTTACCTAAGACATATATTGAAATATTTTACTTAATGTAGGCATTGAAATATATATATATATATATATATATATATATATATATATATATATATATATATTCTTTTAAATAATAATAAAATCTCTTGCTACAACTAGTATTGTTGTTATGTTAGAGATTACTTGATGACAACATACCCCTATACATATGTGTGCACACCCTACCCTCTTCCATATTCATATTAGTGACTAAATGATCAAGATTTACCTCTCTCTAAAGGTCCTTTTGAAACAATAAAGACTTTATTTAGCAATCAATAAGAAGTATAGAGG
The DNA here is from genome assembly GCA_032191745.1 of Picea mariana. Taxonomy (NCBI): domain Eukaryota; kingdom Viridiplantae; phylum Streptophyta; class Pinopsida; order Pinales; family Pinaceae; genus Picea; species Picea mariana. The sequence goes on from JASDQU010257008.1 coordinate 6,972, forward strand.
AAGTGCATTCCCCAAATTCTTTTGATCAATGCCAACTTTGTACATTAATTTGATTTTTTCAATGACTACATAATAAGTTTTGTTTCATGGATGAGATGGCTTAGCACAATGATTGATCATCTTTCTATGGAAACACATTTTACAAATGAACCTTTCCCCTATAATTCCAAACATTATGTAGTGGTTGGGGTATTGTTGGCAACAAGGTTTTGGAAAGACCGTGCACATGCCATATAGGTTATGCATGACATATGCACCACATGTTATGCATGACACAGATGCCACGATTTTTGTACCACACAACACCAAGATTCAACACCTATGCCAACTAGTTTTACATTGCATATGCCACAAGTTTTGTACTGCACGCAAGGATTTGTAAAGATCACATGCATATCAAATCCTCAAAGATCAACATAATGATTGTACCTGCTTCTATAACTAAATAATTGGTCGTGGTCGAGGTTTTTAGTGAGATGGCAAGTTTGTTAAGATTTCCATACTCCTGTAGAGATATGAGAAATGCATGTGAACATGTAAGGTTTTTTTTTATTTGATAGAAAACTTCCGGTTCATATGAGACTCAATGTAATTGTAGAGTTGTAACAGGAATATGAGAGAGAAAGTAGATCGATATATAAATCTATGATCTCTGGTTTAAACTTAATGATTCTCTACACATGATATAACCCTCCATGTATCTAAATGTTTCATTATGATTAATGAAAGAAGGCACAAGGCCCAAGTTTGTACTTTCTATCATGTACTCTGTTTTAAATTTATGTTATTATGGATGTTAGATTGCACATTATTCATATGAATGTTGTTAGAAATGGATAGTATATAATGCACAACTCTTAGCTAAGTGTTCCCTATCTGTATTGTTTTGTCATGCTATGTAGAAACATTCAGTCTTTGTGATTCTCATGTGCGTCTTGGGTGAGACCTTATTCAGTCCTTGAATGTTGAATATGCCGATGTGAATGGGGTATCTTTGGTAAAGAATTTTGAACCTTGGGTATGAAATCTCGAGCCAAAAATTGGTTCTGTTTTCGAGACTTGAAGATTTTGTGCTACATGACGGAGAAGGACATGGCATGGAAACCATCCAGGAAGGAGATATAAGAATGGATATCTAAGAAGGAGGATGAGCAACGATAATTTTAAGGATGGAAATTTATCTCAGACTGTAGAAACCTTGGCGAATATTAGTAGTCTTTAATATGCAAACTATAAAATGTTTGACGATATTTTTGTAAAAATATTCAATTTTTTAAGGATTTTATGTCGTTTCTATAAAATTTGGGCAAATTTTAAGGCAAAATAATTTTATTCTACATAATTAGGGAAAACCACTTTTAGAAAAAATGGAAATTGGCGAATCTTTTTTAGAAAAAACATAGAAAATTAGCCCATGGGAAAAATTTACCCCCTAAAAGTTTCCCTGAGGACGAGTTCACTTGACGAGAGTCCAAAAATTTATAAATCAACTTGGAATGATGGAAACAAAGGTACATATATTCATATCTACATGAAATTTTCTTTTCCGAGTTTCCTTGTTTATTACATGAATGGATAAAGAGACAGATAAATATTAACTTTGTGTGGTGAGCCCAAGAACCATTGGTTTGGGACCACGAAGTTGTAAATCAGTTTGAATCCATGGAAAAAAAGTGGGCTAGAGCCATCAATTTTTGGTTTGACCATGCGAAATAAGGATATATTATAGAGTTTGTTGTTGAGTGCAACAAATATTTAGTAGTGTTGAAAGAAAGTTTGCAGCTAATCCTAGAAGAATGTTGTTGGAAGAAATCCCATTATGGATCAAAATGTTATTCATGGAGAAGGGGTTGATATGCATGGATCTTGATAGGATGGAAGAGTAAACCCTGTGTGAGGAGAGGGGGGATGAAAATATGGGGGAAGAATATGAGACAAGGCAAAAAGAGAATGGATCTAGAAGAGTAGAGAAGAAAAAGAGTTGAGTGATATGTAAGAAGAGCTTAGATGGCAGAGCAAGTTGAACAGCGAAGTAAAGAAGGGAGAGCAAGGGGTGACAAACAAGTAGTAAGATCTACTATGAAGATAAGAGAAGTTGTTCTAGAAGGTTGCATGTGAGAAATAGTTGTTCCAGAGAGAAGCACGAAAGAGAGGTCATCAAAGAGATGTGACGTAGAGAAAGAGGTATCAAGAGGGAATACCGGAGAAGGTAGTAGTAGAGTTGTAGAGAATGAGGTCAAATCCCCTTGGATAATGAGAGATGGATTTGAATCAGAGGAAGATGATATGTATAGTAGTAGTGACAGTGGAAAAAAATATTGTGATGTAGATGCACTCCAAGAAAGGGAAGAGATCTTGGTTGTTGGAAGGATGCTCATGTGGTTCAAGATAGGAAGCTCTTTTGGATCCATCACTGAAGAAGATGAGATAGTGTGGAGGAACCTACTCTTTGAACCACCCCCTCCATGCATTTTTAACCAATAAGATAGAACCAAAGAGGAAAGCACAAAGGCAAGATAAGTAGAATAAGAAAGTGCATAGCTGAGAGAAGTAGAAGAAGAAAGTGTAGTAATAAGAGACCTAGAAGAAACAAGTGGAGTAGAGACTGAAGTCAACAATACTTCACAAGATTTTTCAGTAGAAATAGAAACTAGTAGCAATCAGTTAGGAATATCAATGATCCAGATGGATATCGTTGGCCACCCACCTATTCCATTGGCTCATAATATAGTTTTCCACCTTGGCAATTTTTTTACAATTTTTTGGGTCCCAAATTTCTGGGGTCATTTTGAGGCACTAAATGACATTTTTTTTAAGTTTTGGGGCCCAAGTGATGGTTTATAGATTTATCCTGGACCCAGTAAAAATGTGTTCTTCTCAGCTATACCTTTCCAATGAGCTATCGTGCGCCCCCAAACAAAGATCATATGAAAAATTTATGCCCTTGGGAAGTTGACGTATCAACTACCCCCATTGAGGCCTGCAAAGCTTTTGTCATTTCATCTTATGGGGTTAGAGTTTTATATTTTCATTATGTTAAAAAGGCCTTTGGAGCCTCATTTTAAACATCATCTTCTTGCGAATGAGCGTAGCCATCACATCTATTCTCAGAGATAAACTGTCACCATTCTAACGAGTCATTAACTCTATTTTTTTACAGTTTCTGTACATTTCTCTCATTAATAGAAATTTTGTATTATTGTATCTATCTGTTTCTTGCAATATTTATTTGTATTTCATTGTTATATCTCCACCTTCATTTTGTTCTTAAAACAATTTGGATCAGTGATATTAGAGCAAGCTGCTCCTTGTCGTTTCTTAGTGCATGTCCCTTACGAGATCAGGGTATAGAGAGTTGGGTCTCGATATAATTTCTCTTGAGTATAACCACTCTCGCTAGCCCAACCTACCTCCCATGGTGGAAGAAAAGAGAGATTCGGGAGCATAAGATTCTATTCAACTATTGCTAGAGGAATCCCTCACATGACATAGGGATGAAATGATGGAGATTTTTTTCGAAATCCTTCGACAATTGCTGACAACAATAGATGCATATTCATAAAGAAACCACTTTGGAGGCACTGCCCATTTCGAGGTACAAGTTAATTTTGATATTCCTGTGTTTAAAGGTTAGATGGATGAAGATGCTTTGGAAAAGTGGTTAAATCTGCTAGAAGGTTATTTCTATGTCCACAATTTTTCTGATAGAGAAAGGATTACATTTGCACTCCTTAAGGATGCCCCCCATGTCAAATATTGGTGGGAAACTTACTAGGAGTAAAATTCCACAGAAGAGTCAGGAATATATGGGGTCGAGCCCACTTGAGATTTTTTATGGATGCGGTCAAGGAACAATATTACCCTGTTGGAAACTATGATGACCAATACATGAGATGGACCATGTTGCATCAAGAGTAGGGCCAAACAGTGTTGGAGTTCACAAATATCTTTCATACCTTGCGCACCAATTTGGGTATATAATACTCCGAGCGACATTTGGTTCTGAAATACCACGTGGCTCTACATAGGTACATCCAAACCGAAATGGATTTTCTGGACATCTCATCATTGGGAGTCGCTTATCGATATGTTGTTAATATCGAACATAAATTTAAGCAGCAAAACAAGCGAGAGTTCGGGTCTGCAAATATTCAAAAACAAAAGTATGGTAAAGACGACCCTAAATCACAAAAAAACCAACCTCAAGACAACCATTCTAAGCCGTAGGAAAAGAAGGGTAATGGGAAGACAAAGAAGGACACTAAGAAGTGGCATGACTTCTAAAAAATCCCTTGGCACAACATCGATGAATTTCGCTCGAAATAGTCATTGGTGGTCAAGCTCAAAGAAACAAATCCGATCCCCGACTTAGACCTTGATTCAGAAAACAATAAAAGAAGATAGATCATTGATGCAGAAACCACCGCTAATGTCATGACCATAATAATCCAATTGGAAGAACCATAGGATCCTGAGGAGGGGGAGCACCCCTTCCATTCATAGATGTGGGTGAAGGGGACCCTGCTACATTTCATTTTTCATAGCGGAAGCCAAAATAACCTCATCTTAGTATAGTTCATTAATAATTTGTATTTTTTGATAACACCAAACCTGCAACCATACAACATTGGGTGGCTTCGCCAAGGACGAGATTTTCACTTCAACCAACAATGTCGCTTGTACTACGACATCAATCCCTTCAAAGATGAGGTATTGTGTGATGTTTCCCCACTGGAAGTCTGTGATTTTATTTTAGTCCAGCCATATATGTGGAAGCATCATGTTGTTTATGAGTCTCGACCTCGTAGTGTCATTGTTACTCTAGGATACCAGAGGTAGTTCCGACCACCGTCCCGACAAAACAATGCAAGAAATTAATCTCTGATACTACAAAGTTTAGCCTCTTCGTTATCTGGTCAGAATATGAACATAAGGACACTGCAACCATTGTAGCCTCATCCCAAGAACTTTCTATCCAACAGAAGTAGATCAAAAATATTGTAGAAGATCACAAAGACATTTTGGCTTCACCTACAAGGGTGCCTCCACACTTTCCAGTCAAGAAAAATAATAACAGGGCCCTTCATACTCTTCATGTTGCATATTCATTGATAGAGTCCTCCCACACTCAGGTAGATCATGTAGCTATATTGGTTGAAAGGATAAAAAGACTCCAACAACAGGTTCATGACAACCTTCAAAAAGATAAGAACAACAACTTCTTCAACAAGGCAAGCAACCCACCAAGGTTCAGATTCAATCAAAGATTCCCCATCTCTTGCGGGAAATTGACGTAATGGAGACCATTTATTCATAAGGGGGGAAGAATGATCTAGATAGATATCGGTGTCCACCCACCTATTCCATTGGATCTGAATACATTTTCCCATCTTGGCAGTTTTTCTATAGTTTTTCAGGTCCCAAACTTCTGGGGTTGTTTTGAGGACCTAAACGACGTTTTTTTTTAACGTTTGGAGGCCTTAGAGATGACGAAAGGCTCTGTCCTGGGCCTAATATTAATGTTTTCTTCTTAGCTAGACCTTTCCAATGAGCTATTGTGCTCCCCAAGTGAAGATCGTATGCAAAAGTTACGCCCTCGAGAAGTTGATGTATTAACTACCCCCATGAGGGCCTGCAAACCTTTTGGCGTTTCATATTCCAAGGTTATGGTTTTGGATTTTCAATATGTTAAAAAGGCCTTTGGAGCCTCACTGTAAACATCATATTCTTGGGAATGAGCGTAGCCTTCACATCTCTTCTAAGAGATAATCTGCCACCATTCTAGTGACTCATTCACTCTATTTTTTTTACAGTTTTTGTACATTTCCCTCGTTAATAGAAATTTTGTATTAGTGTATCTATATGTTTCTTGCAATATTTATGTGTGTTTCATTGTTATATCTCCACCTTCATTTCTTTCTCAAAATAATTTGGTTCAATCAAGTTCTAGTTCAAATATGAACAATCAAAATTCAACCCTTAGGCTTCCCGTGTTTCATGGGATGGGAAGAGATGATGCAAAAGAACATTGGTTCACTTGTGAAGTAATGTGGTCTGTGAAATGAGTCACAGATGAGGCATCTGAGATTGCATAGTTGGAGACTACATTCAAAGATATAGCTTTAACATGGTACATGAAGTATAAATTTACTACACCGAAAAGACATGCAAGGTCACTCATAGAGATAAAGAGAGATCTTCTTAGAGAATTCCAGAAACTCAAGTCAAAGTCATAGTGTATAATTGAGATCAAGGAGATTAAAAAACAAGTTGGAGAAACCGTGTGGCACTATGACCAATGGTTCAAGTTCCTATTAGATAGAATAACATTTCAGATCTAATATTTCCAACACATAGAGTGGTTTATTGTTAGATTCATCCTTCACATTCAGGGCTCGCTCATGCAACAAAACATGATGACTCAGTTAGAAGTCGTAGATATTGCAATGCGTCTAGAGTTTACACCAGGAGGTGGCATTATGTCCACAGGAATGGCATAGGTGAAATACCAATTGGAAACCTCACCATGCAATTACATGACATGAAAAAAGTGAAAGTGGGGTGCAAAAATGTCTAGTGTACCATATGTTGTGCATAAGGTCACCATCAAAGTGAGTGTACTTGATCCAGATTATTTTCAGCACAAAATGAGAGTGGAGATATAATAAAGAAATGCACAGAGATATCGCAGATATCCAATAATATAATAGAAATGTCTTAGAGATGCAACCATAAACACAGATATACAATAATACACGATTTATATTAATGAGAGAAATGTACAAAGACTGTAAAAATACAGAGTGAAAGACTCGCTAGAATGGTGACAACTTATCTCTGAGAAGAGATGTGACTGCTACTCGCATTCACAAGAAGATGATTACAATGAAGCTCTAAAGGAATTTTTACAATAAACAGGAATGCCAAAAACCCTATACATCCAAAAACCTAACCCTAGGAGATGAAGTGCCACAAGTCATGTGGGCCCCGTTTGGGTAAGTTAGTACATTAACTTCCCGGGGTCGTAACTTTTGCATACGATCTCCATTTTAGGCGTATGATAGACCATTGGAAAGGTATCGTCAAGTAGATTCATTCTAGGGGATCAATCATTCCATAGGCTATAATTGAGAATATCGATCCAGAAAAACCTTCATTTAGGCCCTCAAAATGGCCCCGGAAGTTAAAACTGCTAAAAATAGTAAATTGCCAAAATTGCCAAAAAATTGTTTTGATCCAGTTGGAAAAGGTCGGTGGCCACCGATATCCACCTGGATCAATCCTCCCTCCGTAGGAAAAAATGGTCTTCATTGCGTTGAGTTCCCAAGGGAGAGGGAAAAGCGTTTGCTGAATCGACATCTTGGTGAGTTGCTTGCCTTGCTGGAGACGTCGCGTTGCTTAGTTTGTGGAAGTCTGTCACGAACCTGTTGAGGATGAGGTTGTTAAACAAGTTGAGATACATGAGAGGAAGATGTGCAGAAGGAATCTTTGCGCTTTGTTGTAGCCTTGTCGACCTGCTTCTGTTGGATATAAGGTGTTTGGGGCGAGGTTGTAGTAGTTGCAGTGTCCTTTTGTTCTCCTTTTGAACAAATTGTGAAGAAACTAAATTTTGCAGTATGAGATACTACCCTGTGACACTTTTTAGGTGGAACAGTAGTCAGAACTACCTCTAGTATTCTGTAGAGATGACCCCCCAGAGAAACAATGACACTGTGGGGTTGAGACTCATAAACAACATGTCGCTTCCACATATATGGTTGGCCCAATAGAACACAAAAAACATCCAGTGGGGAAACATCAAATAATACCTCATCCTTGAAGGGTTGGATGTCGTATGACAATCGACATTGTTGGCTGACACGGAGATCTCGTCCTTGGAGAAGCCACTCGGTGTTGTATGGCTGCGGGTGTGGTGTTGTTGACAATCCCAACTGTTTGACGACCTCTGCTGAGATGAGGTTCTTTTGGCTTCCACTATCAACAATAAAATGCAACAGGGTCCCCTTCACCCACATCTGTGAGTGAAAAAGGCGCTCCCCCTCTTTAGGATCTGTTGGTTCTTCTAGTTGAATTGTTGTGGTCGCGACAATAGCAGTGGGGTCCGCGTCAATGATCTGTCCTTTACCAATATTTTCAGAATCAAATTCTGAATCAGGGTTCGGCTCCTTGTCTTTGATCTCGGACACCAATGACTATTTTGAGTGACATTCATCAGTGTTGTGCCAGGGGATTTTGTGGAAATCACACCATTTTCTGGTGTCCTTCTTTGTCTTCCTGTGACCCTTCTTTTCCTGTGTCTTGGACTGAATTTTTGGAAACTATTTGTTAGGGCCATCTTTGTCATACTTTGGTTGTTGTGGATTTACAGACCTGAACTCGTGCTTGTTCTGGTGCTTAAATTTCTGCTCGATTTTAACAACATATCGATAAGCAACACCGAGTGATGAGATGTCCAAAAAATCCATTTCATTGTGGATGTATCTGTGTAGAGCCCCACAGTATTTCAGAACCAAATGTCATTTGGAGTCTTTGATACCCAACTTGGTGCACAAGGTATGGAAGGTATTGGTGAACTCTGGAACTGCTTGGCCCCTCTCTTGTCGCAGTGTGATCCATCTCATGTACTGGTCCTCATAGTTTCCGATAGAGTAATACTATTCCTTTACCGCATCCACAAAAAAATCCCAAGTGGGCTCGACCCCATATATTCCAGACTCCTCTGTGGAACTTTGCTCCCAGTAAGTTTCCCACCAATGTTTGACATGAGGGAAATATTTAAGGAGTGCGAAGGTGATCTTTTCTCTGTCGAAAAAATTGTGAACAGAGAAATAACCTTCTAGTAGGCTTAACCATTTGTTTAGGGCTTCTACATCTATTTGTCCTTCAAATACAGTGTTATCGGACTAATCAATAGGTGCAGACACTAACTGA
>JASDQU010257014.1:0-11714 GCA_032191745.1 Picea mariana
CTAAAGGGGAGGTTGGAACACTGTGATAATAGGCTTCTTCTTGAGGCACTAAACTTTCCCCTAACATCTAGAATGAGGTTTTTCCTTACAGGAGACTTGGGATAAGGGACATGTTTCCAAACCACACCTTTAGTGACATAGGGAGGTAAAGAGATCAAAGGGGGGTGGAAAATATTATCACAAGTATCCTGCTTCAGGGAAGTAACTTCCATATTTTTATCAATACCTAAGCATAACATTGGTTGATAAATTTCTTCATAGGATAAATCTAAGTGCTTAGATGGATAGTTATCAAAGTCCTCAAGGTACGACCGAAAATTAATCAGAGAGCGTAGCATTAGGTCATCCTTTGGTGTCTAAATAAGGTCAGGTTCTTGTTGCTAGATGTCAAAATTATTAGTAACTTCATGTGATAAATGCAAAGGCAACCTTTGGAAAGGACCATCAATGTCGTACATGGGATTGTCATCAGATCTAATCATATCCCATATACGTTTCCCGGCATGTATCAATTCATCAAAATTATCAACACAATCATTATCTTCATCATAACATGAAGAGATTAAAACATTCGATACTTCTTTGCTCTCTACATCATAAAATAAATAATCATTGAAAGTTTTGAAATAACTCACCTTGTTTAATCCTTCCTCTGCAGGAGCTTCAAGTGTTCAGATAACTTCATCAAGTGGAAGATCTACCTCCACATCTTCAGTCTTGAGACATAGAGGATCAAGCTTGTCCTAGGGTTCCATTTCCTCTTCACTCTCTGATTCATAGAACAAGGTATCATCAAAAAACTGGAAAGGAAATTGAATTCCCTCATTCTCTTCATCTTGTGCAGATGGAATAGGATCTTGGAGAGATTTTTCGGATGGAGGAGCGGTTACTAGTGCTTCATCCTCATAATCCGCCTTTCTAGTTACATCTTCACTGCACTCTCTTGGATTATGGGAGAGGTATTGCTCCTCTTCAAGGGGTTGATAATGGTATTCATAAACCTCGTCTTTTATATCAGAGGATTCTTGGTATTGATCATGATATGCCTTCCTGATATCTTCTACAATCTCAGTGGTGAATCCTTTGTCGTCTAAGGCTACCATGAGGTTTTGAAGGACATCTTCATATGCTTGGCAATGTGGCTTAGTACGGTCTATAAACCTACCGATGAGGTGTATGAAATATGATATACCCATGTCCTTGCAAAAAATCTTAAAACGATCTTGTAAGTAGGATGGCAGAGTGAGTAAGAACAATTTTATAAGAGCATCCTCTCCTCCCAACTTTATCTCCCTCGAATACTCCAAAAAATTTACGATGTGAGGAGTTGGGAGGCCCAAAAACGTTGGAGAGTTGTTTAGCCATTTTGTATCAAAGTAATTTGGGTATCCTTGAAAACTTTTGAAATCAATACTCGGATACATTTGTTCCTAGTGTGCCATGATCCCATAACTTGGAAATATCACAGAAAGTAAGGTGGCACCCTGATAAATATTAGTGGAGTCACCAGATAATTTTCTTGAAACTATCAAAGGATAAGGGAAAACACCCTAGTGGAGTCGCCAAGTAAGCTTGTAATATAAGGCTCTCGAGGCAAGGATTACCGAAAAGATTTGTCGTTTGAGGAGAATTTTCTCAGTGTTCCCCGACAACGGCACCAAAATGTTATCGCACAGTTTGTAGACACAAGAAAGGCTAAGGAGTAGTAGGTCAAACTGACGAAACATGAACCTTCCCCACCCAATGTCACCACAATGGGGAGGTTCTTTCTATTTAGGGAGGCTAGGCCTAGGGGAGACATCCTCGGTAACCTAGCGTTTTGAAAGGGCAAAGGCTAACAACACAAAGACGAAGTTCCCCTTCACAGATTACCGTCAATCAGATAGTCCCGACTAAACAGCCAATAATAGGTATTAACCAAGATTTCACGTATTAGTTTCCTTCTTGTGTTGTCTCAAGCAGGTGCTCTTCTTTTCTTTGGTTATACTCTATTATTGCTTGTTTAGCCGAGACTATCTGATTGGCGGTAATCTATGAAGGGGAACTTCGTCTTTGTGATGTTGGCCTTTTCCCTTTCAAAACCCTAGGTTACTGGGGACGTCTCCCCTGGGCCTAGCCTCCCTAAATAGAAAGAACCTCCCCATTGTGGTGACATTGGGGGGGGAAGGTTCATGTTTCGCCAGTTTGACCTACTACTCCTTAGCCTTTTTTGTGTCTACAAACTGTGCGATAACAGGCTTGATGCCAGGTAAGAATGTCTGGTGAAAATTAGGGTTATAATAGATGCCCCCTAATGTGTGAGGCCAGAAGAGCATACGATGGCCAAAATACATTAACAATATTCACTGAGGTGTCGAACAAGTGAGCCCAGGGACCAGAAATTGGGAGGTGTCTTTTGCAAAATAATAATTGTCTCACCGAGGCGGGAATACCCATGCTCGGGATAAAATAAAATCATGGCTACCAATCAAATACACTGTATATCCATGTCATATAACTATATAAAGTGTAGTCGCAAGCAATACACAGTGGAGCTACATCTCGAAATCAAAAAGATATACATGTAGAGTATCCATCTTCTAGAAGCTGATAAGGCCTAATGGTTGGAGATGAGGTCTTCAGAGCTTGAGAAACAACTTCAAAATCTTCAAAACTCGGGTAGGAGTGTAATATGAGTGTATGACTTCACTACCCAGAGGTCTTCGACGTCTCATCGGTCATAGACTAGAGAATCTTGATGATCAGACTGAAGGCTTCATTGATTTCGAACAAAGACTTGATTGGACGTTCAGGATGGCCAAGCATGAGGGCAAGAGACAAACGACAGAGGGGTCGACTCAGGCTTGGTAAAATCTTCCCTTGGACAATAGCACGACAAATGATGAGACTCCGACAACATGGCATTAACATAAGTTTATGAGGCAGGAGGCAACACAAACTCTCCATATGTTTGGAAGAATAACCAAACGGAGGAGGACACAATTATATGTAGCGAGAAAAACTTCCTAAGGTCATATTAAATCCCAAAGTTTGTCGAACAAACAGAAAAATGTGCTTTATCCAAGGGTGACTCATTATGCTGCCAATAAAGAAAATACTTTTCCCTTCCTCTTTTTGGGGTATATTTGATTTTTTTTGTCTTTTTCAATAATTTTGGAAAAAGAATAAAAGAATGTTATGTTACAAATGAGGAATGAGTTTTGCAAACATACAAGTTCAAGGCGCAGGGACAAGACTGGTGTTCAAAGTAAGGACACTCGGGAAAAATCCTCCAGGGGCCAAAGGTGTCAAGATGCAGAGGCAAAGTGATACAGGGCTTGCATATAAGGCATGCTTTAGATGGTTCAGTTGAGAGAAACATGGAGCTGACATTAGCCCAAAGACGCGGGTATGCAAATGCGATTAATAAAACACACAATGGTAACGTCCTTCGATGTGAGTTTAACGAGCCCAGAGAAGGTAAGCTCAACGGTTTTTCATATTTAGAGAGTCTGAAAAATGTAAAAGGAGACTCCACTGGGGTACCTTTTTCGAAGGTAGTCTAGTCGGTTCGAAAAAGGGATAAACTAGCACCGAAAATATGTCTATTCAAAACCATTTTAACGAGTGTGATAAAGACAAGATCACTCAGCCATTTTTTCATTTTTAAGGAGTCTGAAAAAAGATTAACTATGGACTCCGTCAGGAATGTTCTTCTAGACCATTTTAACGAGTGTGAAAGAATAAGTTCACTCGATGATCTTTTCAATTTTAGGGAGTCTGAAAAGATCTTAACTATGGACTCTGTGGGGGTTCATTTTTCATACATTTAGTCCCTCAGGCTCGAAAAAAGGGTTAAAATGATACCTGAGAGTACTCTTCTAGAGAACTGAAGTTCCTTAGAGTATACCTTTGTTCGTATAGTTGAATGTCTGGACTGAAAAAGGGGAAAATTACCGTCGGATAGACGTGACTTCAAATTCAGTTTAACGAGCGTGAAAGGCCACAAGATCGCTCGACAATCTTTTCATGTTTAGAGGGTCTGAAAAGGGATTAAAAGAAGACCGGTTATGTTTTTTGGGAGTCCTGAGGGTGAGGTCAAGAGTGAAAAGGAATCATGCAAATGAGGCTCAAACTCCTAATCAGGAAAAACAAAAAGGACTCCCGAACCTACATTCATTAGTGATAGCATGGACACCATAACCCAACCAGGATCTACCTAGGGCATCCATGTTCCGACAAGCTCTACCACCAAATCGCGACACTTCTAAAGAAACAATGATGGTTCTGTGTCGCAACCTGATGGGATCGATCCTATGAAAAAGGGATAAAGACAACGAGATACAAAAGTTGGGGTGGAAACCTAACCTATATGCTCAAGCTGATCATATGAGGTTTTTCCCACGGACCATCAAAAGTGACCCAAAACTCCAAAAAAATTTCCTGATACTCGATCATAACCTTCCAATGCAACTCTTGAATCACTCTAGATGGTTTTCAATATAAAGAAAATGATAAGGGGGGCCAAAAAAATGACAAAAAGGGGCCAAAAAGTCTATAAATAGAAGTTGGCAGCTCATTATCACCATTGCTGGTTTGGAAATTGACTCTAGAGCAAAAAACCCCCTTTGATAAAAGTGGTGATTCTGGGAGCTACAGTGGATGAAACGACCATCCGTCTAGACCAAGTAAGTATAAAATCTCTCCTCTTGCAATTTAAATCTTTATTTATGCTTTTAGTTTCAAGTTTTGGGGGGGCGTCAACCTTCAAAAGGTCGGCCCTAGGTCCACGCGAGATGTCTTATGACAGGCCATGTGTACACTTGAGAAGAGGAAAAACTGCACGCGTGTACACATGACTGTCATCATTATAGCCCGCGTGGACCCCTTTATTTAATGAAAAAATTTATAAAAAAAACAAGAGTTAACCCTCCTGAACTTGGTGTTTTGCAGGATGTATGTTCACTGGAGGGAAAGAGAGCATGAGGAGATTAGTGAGTTCGTCAGGGAAGACCCCAATGTTGTTGCTTCCTTAATGCAATGTGGGCTGCTCAAGTTCTTCCTATGTCCTTTTATGCAGGCACAACCTAGGCTACTGAATGCCTTGGTTGATTATTGGCATCCCAACGCAGAGGCCCTTATGTTAGAGGGGCAGTCATTAGTGCCTACTACAGAGGAAATATATTTTTTGACTGGCCTCTCCAGGAGAGGGGAACCAGTCAATTTTCAGACATTTCTTTCGGGGCCTCATAACATATCGGAATTGATAGGACTTTATTGTGAGGCTGGTACATACCGATCGAGCTCACAGGTGCCCATAAGAAAAATCATAGATTTATCACTGCAAGTGATTGTGTTTCTTATTGGGCGGATGAATGGTTCTGTGGCTCTACATCAGGCGTCCCGTGCACAGATGAACTGTGCAGTCCAGTGCTTAAATGCACAGATATTTGATTGGAGCACTACATTGCTAGATTGTATGAAGAGGCAACTGACAGATTGTCGGTCACGAACGCAGAGGAACTTCGGGTTCGAGATGATTCTATGCTCTTTCTTCTTTGAAAGAGTTCCTAGTTTCAGTCCTCGAGTGGTGGTACGAGGACATCAGGCCTCTCTTCCCGTGGTTTGCATATGGGCAGTGTTACTGCCATGACAAAGTGGTGGAATGACCAATGAGTCCTTTGATGATGATTTCTTTGCTTGGTTTTCACGATAGATCCCAGTCATAGAGGATTACCCTTATGTTGGGATTGATTTCTCGAGAGATCCTGAGATACCGGTACCTCCTGGCGAGGAGTGAGGAGAGATGGGTAAGTTTGCATCATTTTTTATTTTATTTTTTTGTGAAACATATGTAACTTTTATGTTGTTTTTTTATATATCATTTTTTTTTATACCAGAGTATTTGACAGATATGTGTCTATTATGTGCAGATGTGGGACCAGTGTGACCTACGGACTACGCGAGGAACATGAGTCGTTCTCGGCCAAGGGCCACACCTCCCTCCGCAGGGGGACCATCAACAACATGAGAGCTTCCAGTCGGTGAGGCTAAGAGGGTTTTGAGATGAGTCGAGTGAAACTTTACCTCGCTCACCCGCACAGTCCCTATGGCAGAGATTGAGAATCTGCCACCATCTATGCAGCCTCATGTAGTGGGGGCACCACAGACGTGGGTCCGACTGTTTCGGCGTTTGGAAAACACTGTTGATCATTACAACAAGGCCCACAGGCCCTGACCTTAGTTAGTCTAGAATTTTCACATGCTGAGAGCACTACTTGTATATATTTTTTGAGGGCATAAGCCCCATGACTCATTACTGGTCATACTTTTGAGGCACTTGCGTCCACCTATGTACTCTGATGAATATGATATTATATATAGATTTTTATGTCTTTTTGTGTCTTATGGATCATATTTGTCTTTAAAAATGTATTTACATGTTTATGTGTATGTCTTTTTATATGTGTGCGAGATGCCAGTCTAAAATTTGATTAGCTAGAGTATCTGTAATTTGGTTTAATCTCCTAGGAACATGAAAATATGTAATATAATCAAAGCTTCATTCTAAGAGATGTACCCTAAGGAATCGTCGGTGTAAAGTTGGATCATGAACACATTAGACTCTATTTAACTGAGACACAACCGACTGAGCATCTAAATAGACCCGGAGATGAGAGATACCAAATGACAAGGCGCCACAAAGAAACTCAATAATTGCACTGTACTTAGCGACATTGTTTGTGGTGTCACCTAAGCATATACCTCCGGAAGATAATAACTGGCCTCGAGGTGTAAAAACTACCCAAGCTGCAGAGGCAAGCCTTCGAGTGTGTCAGCTAGCACCGTCTGCGTACCCAATGAACACCTCTGATTCACTTGACATCTGCCACAGTGACAAAAGATAACATCAAAAATGACACGTCCATAATACTAAAAGAAACTAGAAAGTAATAGTACAAAGACTATACATATGTTACAAAAAGTTACCTAAGGTGACCTACCTATGAGTAATACTTCTTGAGGTAGAGCCCATTTCTAGGCTCCGCCAAAGCATTTCCATCAAATTCGACCATACGATAAGCGCCCTTTTTTAGAACCTCTTTTATGATGAAAGGTCTGAACCACATGGGTTTGAATTTTCCTACCCCCGGGGGGTCCTTATCTTGGTCATAGACCAAGACAAGGTCGCCTTCAGAAAAAATCATAGGACGAATAGACCGATCATACTGACACTTGATTTTATGTTTGTGAGCCTCGTTGGTCAGGGCCACATCACGACGCTGCTCATTGAGCCGCTCAAGGTATAATAACCATTCTTCAAGTGGAGAAGTGTCTGGCAATAACTGTACTGCCAACTTTAGGGACAAGATCTGACATTCGATAGGCAAGACTGCTTCCAGATCGTAATCGAGTTGAAAAGGTGAGAAACCGGTTGTAGTCTTAATAGACGTTCGGTAAGCCCATAATGCCGAGTATAACATCAAATGCCAATTTGACTTGGCTGATTTGATTGTTCCCTATAGGATGGTCTTAAGAGATTTATTTACAGCTTCCACCTGACCATTTGCTTGGGGGTAGTAGGGTGACAAATGTTCTTGCCGCAACCCAAGATTTGATGTTAACTCGGTCATCATCTGGTTCTGAAAGTGACTGCCATGGTCAGTGACAATCTCTCTCGGGACGTCGAACCTTGCTATTATCTGGTTGAATAAAAAGAGAGCTGCAGTCTCTCCATCATATTTAAACGTTTGCATAGCTTCGACCCACTTCGTGAAGTAGACTACAACTACAATGATATAACAATTCCCCCTTGCTGAAGGAGGGTTGCATGTAGTGTAATCAATCCCCCACTTGGTGAAGGGACCAACTGTGATGATAGGAAACATGGCAGTGGGATGTGCCCTCATCTTCCGAGAGAAGATCTGACATGGGTGGCACTTCTTGATTGATTCAATACAATCTTTGATTAGTGTCGGCCAGAAGTAACCTTCTCATAAAATCTTTTGGGTTGTTTCCAACCCAGACAAATGACCGCCACATGCTCCAGTATGGCAATCGTTAAGCACGATAACTACCTCTTCGTGAGTGAGAAATCATCTCAAGATGAAGTCTACACCTCTTCGATACAACATATCGTTAAGTATGAGATAATTCTTGGCCTGATGGCGTATACGACGATGCTCATCATGAGAAGAAGAGGTGGGGCACTTCAAAGTCTGGAGATAGATAAGTATATCTCCGTACCAGGGATTCGAAGATGTTATAAAAAACATATCTCCTCTGATAGACGACTCTTTGGGCACAACATCACCTGACTCAACTGGAAGTTCCGAAATAAGTTCTGCGAAGACCAGTGACTTTTTGGATTTCGCTGAAATGAAATCTAAGTCAAATTCCTAGAGGACGATTATCCATCTACTGATCTTTCTGCCTATTACCCATCATGTCAACATGTATTGAAACAGATTCACAATGACGATGACGATGGTCTTTCGAAACAAAACATAATGATAGAACCGTTGAACATCATGGACTGCTGCCAACACAAGTTTTTCGATATGAGAATAATTGAGTTTTGGTCCAACTAGCCCTCGACTCAGGTAATAGATCACATATTCTGAGAACAAATCATCTTCCTGAACTAAGACCATGCCGATGGTTGACTCTGCTGTAGCTAGGTATAATAATAAATCTTTGTTATAGTTAGGTGGCCGAAGGAGAGGGGCAATTGTGAGGGCATGTTTCAATGTTTCGAAAGAACGTTGAGCGGCATCCTCCCGATAAAAAGGAACATCTTTCTTCAGTAAGCGCATAAAGCCCTTTATGATCTTGGCATAGTTAGCAATGAAACGCCTTAAAAAATTCGCCTTGCCCTGTAGACTCTGAAGTTGAAGGATTGTGCACGGGGGAGGAAACTGAATTATTGCCTCAAACTTGAGAGGATCGACCATGATCCCTATTGTTGACACTATGAAACCTAACAAACATCCTGATGTTACGCAAAAGCTGCACTTGTTTGGATTCAAGTGAATCCGGAAGTAGCGACATCACTCAAAGATAAGTCAGAGGTGTGTGGGATGATCCATTCTCTTGCGAGATCGAGATGCTAAATCATCTAAATAGGCCTCGACTATATGCTTGAGATCATGGAAAGCAAAGGACATGGCCCACTGAAAGGTCACTCCAGCATTTTTGAGACCAAAGGGAATCTTACGATACACGAATGTACCCCATGGACAAATGAATGTCGTTTTGTGCTGGCCTTTGGGTTTGATTTGTATTTGATTATATCCCGAAAAACATCCATGAAAGAGAAGGCCTCACAACCTACACATTCATCAATTATCTGGTCGATGAATGGTGTGGGAAAATTATCTTTTGGATAGGCCTTGTTCAAATCACAGAAGTCCGTACATACACGAATCGTGCCCTATTTCTTATTGACCGGCATAGGATTTGACACCCATTGGGTCAAATGGATAGGATAGATAAAACCTTCTTTTAGAAGTTTCTCAACTTCAACCTTAATGGTTGTTACTTTCCTGGGATTAACTGGACGAAGCTTCTGCCAAATAGGCTTGGCATCTGGATAAGTTGTGATTTCATGTTCGACTATTTTTGGATCGATGCCTGGAATTTCCTCATAAGACCAGGCAAAAACGTCACAAAATTATTTAAATAGATCTGTTTAGATTTGAATCTCTCCGGGGGAACAATCAGCTCCGACGAAAACATTCTCCACGACACCAGGGGTTCTGGAGATATTGATCGGTATGGTTTCAGCGATAGTTGCCATATTACCCTCGGCATAAACCTCATGTGTAGCTAAGGGATTAATAGGACAAGACCTATCTCTAGTCATGGTCAAGGTGAATTCTCCGGCTTCGATTCTGCTTAACTTTGGGAGGAAGTATGATCTGTGATGGAGATCGTCCCAAGGTTTGTCCAGACTAGTCATTGCTTCAATTACTACTTCGTCGGAGGGCAATACTAAGTCTAACGAATCGATGTTAGAAAGAGAACCTTTAGCCCAAATAGGCTCTAGAGTCAGATCTAACTCTTGTGTAGGAGTTGGATCTGTGTCGGCCGAAGCTTGCTGGACTAAAGAGTACGCTACTTCAGCTGCAGACAAGGGCATGGACATGCCCGAGTTCCTTGTCCCTTCCATCATGATCGATGGGGAAGGAAGTATCCACAGATCGTTGAAGTAAGTTGTGCGAAATGACAAAACTTGGAAAATCTCAACCTTATGGTGGTCGGATATGAACTTGACATCACCTTGAGGGGGTGGGTAATCAAAGGTACCCATCAAATATGGGCACAAACCAACCCCTACGTTGACTACGCCTGATTGGGGATTATCAATCATTGGGACCGCGGATACCCCCAATGAAGGTTCAGGTCTGGAGAAAGACAATTGATCAACGGTCACAATCCAGTCCTTGTGTGGAAACAACAAGACCCAGAAAACTGTAGCAACCACTGCTTGCATGGCATAAGTCCAACTCCTTCCTAACAAGAGATTGTAGTTGAGGGATGCGTCGACTACTTCTACCTCGATGCACATGGTCTTCCCTCCTAACTACATGGGGAAAGAGGAATGATACCATGTGGTCGAAACGAATGACCGTCGGAAGAAGTGAGAAGAGTAGGTGACGGAGACAAAATGGGCTGGCCAATGGCCTTCCAACATGCCAACGACATAATGCATGTCGAGGTGCCCTCATCAACCATGGTGCGAAAAATATTCCGAGTAAAAGTTTTCGTGGGGTGAGCCACTACTATCTGAAACACTACGTGGTAAGGTAGACGAGGTTTTAAGTTAGTTGTATCCAACATGATTGTACCCGGATTACAAGTCTCGATAGATCCTAAAGCGGCTAACAAAGCTTTCCTCTGGGAAGGGAAGCTTTGGAAGACCTCCAAAGAGGACATCGCACAAGAGGTTTGAGACAAATCCTCCACCACAGAATAGTTCTGGGCGGCCCTTGCGTTTGGGTTGTGAGAAGTTTTTTTTGAACGTGCCTTTTGGGATGCGTGTCATTTTTTCGCCCAAAGTTTTCTCGATCTTGAGAGGAAGAGATGGGAGTTCGACTTCTTTGCCCTTCTCAGAAGTGTTTGGTTTACTGTAGTCATGTGCTCTAGTTGATATAAAAGCATCACCCTTCATCATATACACATTCGTGGATGCAGGATTGTTCGAAGACGGAGAGAGTCCTTGACTGCCCCCTTCCGTGCTTGTAGAGGCTTGGGTTAGGTTTTTCCCATGTTGAAATGGATTGGTTAACACGGTAGGTTGTTGCTGTGTCACAAAATTTTGGGCCTCTGCAAGCTGAGGACATTGGTGGGTAGGGTGGTCTTCTGCGCACAGGTTGCACAGATACCTCGCCTTTCGTTTCTCAGTGTTTCCCCCGCTAGCATTATTAGGGGGTTTCTTATCCCCCTTACCCTTGTTTCGTTGTTTTTTCTTTCTGTTAGGCTGCTGGGTGGCCTTTGGATTTGTCGATTTCACTGTGTGTACATCCGACGTTTTAGTAGGGGGAGCAGCTAAAACAGTAGTTTGGTTGGCCGCTATGTGTTGTATAGACAATTGTTGCAGTTGCTTCGTCATTTTCTCAACGAGCTTTGTTTGTGCTAAACCAACAATACCATCGGCATGTGGTCCAACTCTCTGTCTAGTTTTATCAAGTATTGAGCGTGGCGCATCTGGAAAGATCTCATATAATAAACCA
>JASDQU010257015.1:2251-15902 GCA_032191745.1 Picea mariana
GGGGGGGGGGGGCTTTATGTTAAATCATGTGTTGGTTAGGTGCCTACAATTTAACAAGGACCATTGATCTCCTTTCTAGACGAACGGTTAGATTCGAAATTTTTCAAAATTGAACTCAAACCTAAATCGTCATTTGTCTATGCACATGATTTAATCCCCACTGTCGATTCATATTTTGGCCCAACTAAATATCGACCAATGACCTCGTTGAACAAGAGTCGTTGATATGTTCCACTCTGAATGGATCTGTACCATTGGTTGAAGTGGTGTTCTAACTCTTTTAGACCTATGGATGGTCACTCCAAACCCTACCACATGGATTCCTGATAACCATCAATATTGTTTCTCTGAGATGTGATTATGGTCATTGATCTCTATTGTTCTTTTATCAATCTATGTCATTGGTCGGAACTCCCTGTTAGAGTATTTTTCCAGCTTACACTCCAAATATGCTACTTTGAAAGCCTTAATCCATTTTTCAGACTCTGAACTCAAGACTGCTTCCCTCCATCGATCTGGATGTAGGTCACTCTGGATCTAATATTAGTCGTCCAAACCTTTAGACACATAAACAAGGTCTCGGTCCAATGAATCTACGGTCACAGTTGATTCTTTATCCTGATCTGACAGTTCATTTTCCACCTCACTTGAAAATGGGATTTGACTCTCTATCCACTTGCAAACATTATTCTCCAATTATCAATGATCAAGGAACAATCTACCCCCTTCCTCGACTGGGTTTATTTTACAACCAATATTTAAGAGTTTTTTGTCATTATTGTTGACATCAATGACACAAATTGTCCAAAAATCCAATTTGTGTTGGGATTTCTTGTTGCATATGTCATCTTGGTCAATTAAGTGGTTGAATCCAATGTTTAAGGGGTCGAGTTATCCAGGGATCTGAGTATGTTGGTTTGCAACAATCGTGAGTTTTTGATATGGAAATATTGACTAAGTTTTGAAATTACCCTTAGAAACTGTTACAAAGTGTTTCGGTGAAGGAAAATATTTTTTGATTGATGTAGGTCGTATCAATGAATAAAATACTCTCTTTGTGTTACATATCAGTAGAAAAAGATCTATCCAAGTCACCAATAAAGGATTGTATCACTGGAAAAAGATCTTTCCAAGTCGTCGATAAAGGAGCATGTCAATGGAAAAATATATTTCCAAGTCATCGATTTAGGAGCGTGTCGATGAAAAAATATATTTCCAAGTCAATGATAAAGGAGTGTGTCATTGGAAAAAAATATTTCCAAGTCATCGATAAAGGAACATATTGATGGAAACAAATATTTCCAAGTCACTGATAAAGGAACGTATCGGTGGAAAAAGACCTTTTGAAGTCACTAATAAAGGAGTGTATCGATGGATAAATACCTTTCCAATTCATCTATAAAGGATCAATTGAAAAATGTCTTTCCAAGGTTCCAAAACATTGATGAAGAAAGTGAATATTGCGCCAAAACATCGCTGGAAAAAATGAATCTTGCACCAAAACGTCAGCGAAGAAAGTAAATATTTCATCGGCATATCACCAAGGAAAGAAAATCATACACAAAAATGTGTGCACGGAAAGAATATTCTATTTCAAAATGATGATGAGGAAAAGAGATTCCAATGTCAAAACATCGGCGAATAATTTGCTTTTGGCATCAAAACATTGGCGACGAGAAAAGATTATAATCGTCGATAAAGGGCACATATCATTGAGAGAGGAAGATATTTAATTGTTGATAAAGGAGAAGAAAATAAAAGAGATAAGAAATAATAAAAGAAGAAAATGTGATGAAGAGAGAAGAGAAGAGGGAAAGAGGAGAAGAAGAGAAAGAGGGAAAAGAGAAGGAGAAAAATAGAAAAGTTTACAAAAACATGTCTGGAGCCAAAAACTTGTTTTGACCATAATATTAGCATTTCAACTCAGATTCAGATGAAATTTAAAAGGTGTGTCAGTAGTGACAAGGGATATAATAATTAAAATGAGGACATTGGTTGATTCTGCTTAAATTGTTTGAAAAATGAAAATTAGTGACTTTTGAAGATTTGGGTCATGCTTAGTAACCAGGGCCCAAATTTAGGTGGAAATTTTATAGATGGCTCAAAGAGAACTTGGGATAATTTTATCTCATCTCATATTGTATTTTGAATTAGATATATTGTAAAAGGATGTTTCCCCCTCGAAGTGGACTATATTAGTTGATTTATTATCATTTTTAAGGCATAGGGTCATAATATTTGGTATTAGAGCATCGATCTTAGGGTTTTGCTTCTTCAAGCAAGTCATCTTGGAATTTTCACTATAACTTTGTTTATGGGATTATTAAGATAATCAAATTTAGATTTTATATAGAAGACATATCAAGGTACATGTGGTAAAAGTTTTATATTTTGTTTCATTATAATTTTGGAGATATAGCCTATGGAAGATAGGGTTTTTGACTCATCCTGAATTCAGTTTTAAACATGTCATATTGGGATTTTTGCTATGATTTTTTTTTCTGGGATGCTTCAGAAAGTGAAATTTGGAGGTTCCTTATAAGACATATCAAGGCACCTATGGTAAAAATTTCAATTTTTTGTTCGTTATACTTTCATATATATATCCTATGGAATATATGGTTTGTGACTCATCCTGAATTCAAGTTTAAACAAGTCATACTGGGATTTTCACTATAACATTTTTCCTAGGAGTTTTCAAAAAGTAATTTTTTGGAGAGTGAGGATACATATCATAGTATAGGTGGTATAAATTTCATATTATGGTTCTCTATTCTTTCATATATATAGTCCATTTAAGACAAGTCTTGTGACTAATCTTGAAATTAGTCTTAAACAAGACATTTTGGTATTTTTTCTATAACATTTTGTCATTGAAGGGTTAGACTATGAAATTTTCAAGAGTTTAAGAATTCATATCAGATTACTATAGGTAAAAATTTCAGACTTATAAGGGTTCAAAGTTCATAGATATATCAAGACAAAGATCAGTCATTGAAACATACTCCCAATTAAGGGTTTGAAGCATACATAATTTACAATTGGAATAAATTTTTATTGGAAGATCTATTTTTGGCGATTCAAAAATTGTGATAAAGAGGAAAAAGAGGAGAATTGTTATTTTCTCACATGTTAAAAGGTTATAAGAAAATAATACTAGTATAAATCATGAAAACACAAACATGACTTCTGAAGAAAATGAAGATTTTGAAAATAGGCTGACCCAATTAAAGAACCAAGTTGATGAAATGAGTGGTAGTATGTTGAAACTAGTGGATTTATCACGTTCTCGGGAATCCCCAAAAAGGGAAATTGAATATGAAATGAAAAATAAGATGGATGAAAATAGGAAAGAGATGGAAAATAAGATGAATGAAAATAGTGCACATATGGAAAATAAGATAGGAGAAACTAGGTATCAAATGGAAAAGAGATGAATGAAATGCAAAACTTGATGAATGAAAATAAGGAAGAAATGAAAAAATCCATGAATGAAAATAAGGAAGAAATAAAAAAATCCATGAAGACCCTAAAAACCATTCTCTTATAGAGGATCCCTAATAGGGATATAGAGATCCAAGGAATTCATGAAAATACGGAGAAAAATGGTGTTGATACTTGATCACATATGGGGAGTATTTTATCACATTTGGAGAGCATAAATACTGAATCTCAAATTCAATAAAATTCATTACTCCAAGTTCCACATCATCAAGTCTTCATGTCATCACCAAGAAACCACTTCATTCCAAGATCGATATGAGAAAGTTTTATGGTAATGATCATATAACATGGATATTCTAGATGGAGAAATTATTCAATCTACACTAAATGCCAATATTTAAAAAGGTACCTATTGCATCCTTGTATTAAGAAAATGATCAATTTTTACAGTATCAATGGCTTTGTGAAAGAAAAAATAATTTTATTCTATCTTCGTCCATTTTTAGAAATGAATTGATATCACATTATGGGGATATTAAGAGCAATACATTATTTAGTCAATTGATAAATCTTCGGAAAAAAAAAAAAAAGGTTCAATTATAGAGCACATTCAACAATTAAAAAATCTCAGTCTCAAGGTAAAGAACATTACTAAGAATAATTTGTTAGATCTCTTTATGGGCACTTTAAAGGAGAACATTTAACATGAGGTGTGTCTCTTCGAACCAAAATCCCTGGAGCACAATTTCAGTAAAGAAATTAAAGTGGAAAACTAAAATATGACTACTAGAAGGGTGGCCATTGATAAATCTATAGAGCACCATGTTCCCTCTCCTAAATTGACAAGGTTGACACCTCAAAAAATGGATGAAATAAGAGAAAATGGACTATGTTTCAATTATGACAGCAAGTACAATAAGGGGCATAAATGTGATGAGAATAAATTATTTTACATAGAGTGTGAATAGGAAGAAGATCAAGAATTGGAGCCATCACAAGATCCAGACCTAGAAGAGATTACTCCAACAATATCTTGTCTTGCATTGGCCAGCATCTATACTCCACAAACCCTCTTGATACAAGTATACATCAAAAATAAAAAGGTGACAGTATTGATCGATTATGGTAGTACCCATAATTACATCAATTACAAATTAGAAAAGATCTTGATTGCTTTGTATATCCAGCTCCAGATTTTCGACTAATTATTGCAAATGGAGGTACCATAAATTGTTCTAGGAAGTTCCATAGTATTAATCTCAACATGGGGGGGTATATTTTGGATAGTCCCATGATTTCCATCCAAATGGGTGGTGTTGATGTTGTATTAGGGGTCCAATGGTTACAACCATTGGTAACAATGTCCCTTAATGTTCAAGATCTTTTCATGAGATTTTCCTCGGATGGAAAGGAAATTGAGCTTAGAGGTATCCAAGAGAAACCCTCTAAGGTGATAAGCTCTAATAACATGAAAAAATTACTTAAAAATGGACACCATGGTGTAATTTCACAATTGTTCCCACTTGATGTTCAAACATATATATCCTCTGCTCCACTAGATCTTAAAATAGTTATCAAAAATCATTCCAAGGTATTTGGTGAAATTCTTAAGGGTCTTCCACAGCTCGAGATCATGATCATGTTACTCATTTGAAACTAGGAAGTGTACCACCTAACATTAGGCCTTATAGCTTATACATATGCACAAAAGAGTGAGATTGAGAATATGATCCAGGAAATGTTAGAGACTGACATCATTCAACCTAGCCAAAATTATTTCTCTTCACCAATGGTGATGGTTATAAAAACGGATGGTTCATGGCGTATGTGTCCAAATCATAGACATAACAACAAAATGACCATCAAAGACAAGTTTCATATTTCTGTCATTGATGAATTGTATGGAGTAAAATTATTTACCAAGTTGGATATGGATCTTCGTTTAGGATATCCTCAAATCAAAATGAGGCATGAAGACATTTAAAAACAGATTTTAAAACACATGAAAGTCATTATGAGTTTTTTTTATGTCATTTGGACATACTAATGCACCTTCAACATTTCAAATCTTGATGAAATCTATTTTCAATCCCCTCCTTAGAAAATTCTTGTTAGTATTTTTTGATGACATACTGATCTACAAAAAATATTGGGAAGATCATGTACAACATATTGACAGAGTATTACAACTATTGGAAGAGAAACAAATTTATGCAAATTCTTCCAAGTGTTTCTTTGGGGTTCAATAAGTGGAATATTTGGGTCATATTGTATCACATGAAGGTGTAAAATTGGACCCTCACAAAATTAAAGCTATGAGGGAATGGCCAATTCCCAAAACCTTGAATAAACATAGAGGATTCTTAGGATTGACAGGTTATTACCAAAATTTTGTAAAGAACTATGGTCAAATAGCAGCACCTATAACATCATTATTAAAGAAGGAAGCATTTTCTTGGACTGAAGCAGCAACCAAATCTTTTGAAATCTTAAGGAGGCTATGTGTACAACTCTTTTCCTAGCCACACCTAACTTTAAAAAAACATTTATTGTGGAGTGTGATGCTTCGGGCCATGGAATTGGTGTAGTTTTAATGCAAGAAGGAAGGCCCCTTGCCTTTGAAAGAAACCAACTTAAAGGAAAAAACTTAATCCCATTTATGAAAAATGAAATTTTGGCCATACTACATGCAGTTCATAAATGGCGCCTTTACCTAATAGGAAAACACTTAAAAGTAAAATAGATCATGATAGTTTGAAGTACTTCTTGGAGCAACGATTATCTTCATAAGAGAAACAAAAATGAGTTAAAAATATGTTAGGTTATGAATTTGAAATTATCTACAAAAAGCGAAAGCATAATGTTGTGGCGTATGTCCTTTCAAGGAAAGAAGAAGAAACACAAGGTTCACTATGTGTTATTTTTATTTTGCAATCTAATTGGGTGGAAGAAGCAAGAATAGAATGGAAGCAAGATCAAGAGGTATGCAAGATAATTCAACAACTACAAGAGGACCCTGGTTCATTAGATAATTTCATATGAAAGAATGAGCTTCTATGGTATCATGATAGGCTATATTTATATAAGAATTCCCAACTCAAACAGAAGGTCTTGCTGGAATTCGACACTTCTCCTATAGGAGGACATTCAGGATTCTTGAAAACATACCACAAGATCAAAAAGTAATTTTTCTAGGATGGTCTTAAGACTAAATTCATAAAATCGTGTCTAAGTGTTTGGTCTACCAATAGAATAAGGGAGAGAAAATCATGAATCCAAGTCTCCTAAAACCATTAGATATACCAAGTCAACGTTGGGAAGAAGTTTCAATGGATTTTATTATAGTTTTACCCAAACCCAAAGGAAAGACTGGCATCATGGTAGTAGCGGATTAACTAAAAAGTATGCCCATTTTTTCTCTATTTCTCATCCTTTTAAAGAAAGTACAGTAGCCGCAACATTCATGGAAATAGTTAAAAAGATACATGGAGTCCCCAAGATTATTTTAAGTGACAGAAATCCAATTTTCACTAGAAATTTTTGGACTGAATTATTTTCTTGTTTAGGTATTCTATTGGCTCATATCTCATCTTACCCTCCTCAATCCAATGGGAAAACTGAGATTGTGAAAAAATGTATAAAAGGATATCTTTGTTTCTTTGCATATGATAAATAGAAACAATAGGTCAAGTGGTTTCCCTTGGCGGAATGGTGGTACAACAAATTCTTACATACTTTGTCAAAAATGTCCCCATTTATGGAACTTTATGGATATCATCCTCCATCCATTATATCACCCTTGAAATGGAATACAAAGGTTCAAGAAGTGGAGGAAAACATAGGGGGGCAACAAGAGGTTTTCAAACTATTGAAGGATAACTTGGTTATAGAAAAAAAAAGGATGAAACAACAAGCATATCAACATCGCAGTGAAAGGGAATTTTAAGTGGGGGATTGGATATTTCTGAGGCTACAACCATGTAAATAGATTCCCCTTGAGCAACAAAATAAGGACAATAAATTATCACCCAAATATTATGGCCCCTATAAGGTTTTTAAACGATTGGAAGTATGGATTACAAATAGGATTTTCCTCCATCTTCACATGTACATCCAGTCTTCCATGTTTTCTACTTAAATAAGATCATTGACAACAAGATACCAGTCCAAACTCTTTTACCAAATATTAATGAAGAAAGGAAAATCATACTAGAACTAGAAACAATCCTTGAAACAAGGATTAAGTAGTTGAGAAATCGAGCAATTACAGAGTACCTTGTCAAATGAAAGAACCTACCATTGGAAGAGGAAACATGGGAATATGAGTTATTCTTGCAAAAACACCCTTGGTTGGTCAAGTATTTAGGAAAACACTTTCTTGGAGTGGAGGGACATGTTAACCCCTAGACAAAGCCCCATGTTATGTATAAAACCCCTTATTAAGACCTAGATATTGAATTATTACATTTCTAGTGTTATATTAAGCCCTTGATACCAAGGAGACCTAGTCTTAGGATCATATTATCTCATCTCATATGGTATTTTGAATTGGATATATTATAAAAGGAGGTTTCCCCCTCAAAGTGGATTGTATTCATTGACTTATTATCATTTTTAAGGAGTTGAATCATAACAATGAATGCCATGAGAGCAATGTCTATATTCAAACCAATAGCATCAACTTTGTGGATGATGACTTTAATTTTGGATGCTAAAGCCATAGGATCATTATCCTTCATCTCTAGGTTGAAGAGATTCATTAATAATTGAATTAGATCCAATTTTTTATATGAATCATATAGATATTTCAACTTATTCAAAGCACTCTCAGAATATTTGATAGATCTAATATGACAACTCACCTCTTTACTTACAAAAGCAACAATAAAGGAATATTTTTTCTTGTCTTTATTCGTTCATGTGGAAAGCTCATTATCTATTGTAGGTTTTGTAGGAACAGTATCGTGATCACAAATTCCATCCCAAATATCATTGAATATCTAAGTATGCTCAATCTTCATTGATCATTTTGGTTAATTCTCTTTTCCTCTGAGCACCTCACCAACAATTGAAATAAGAGAAATCGTTTTCACCACTAGTTGATTCTTTCAATACTACTTCCTTCCCACAATCTCTAAGTATTGAAGATCTTATGTGTGTTAGTATTAAACCAAGCTTGGAATCTAGTGTCGACCATGAATATTGAGTAGTTTCCTAGTCATCAGGGCTACCTAGTATTTATAGGAAGACAAATCCTTCACCTATTGGAATCAATCATGAACCTTTAGCTCACCATTATAGCCTTGGAAACCATTTATAATTTGTACAGTTGATTGAAAAAATCCATTTGAAGTTTGTGAATATGAATCTATGTAGTCCTTGATGGAACGATGACTAGAATAAGCACAATGTAAGACAGGAGAGATAGGATCAATGAAGGGAAATTCTTATCTTAAGCTTCCTACATGTGTCTTTGATATCCTTCCTAATTCATAAGTTATTGTGTGAAATAGGTCATAGAAGATTGAGAGTGTTGGAACATCAAACATTGATGGTTAATCATAGATCTCTTGGATTCAGTCAGTCGAGAGGTTGACCTACATCTGGATACAGTTGATCAAATGGTCGACCAGATATCTACACTAGTCAGTTGAGTAGTCGACATGTATGTTGATCAGATATTCGACCAACAATAGAAGATAGTCAGGAGGTGGATCGACTAACCCAGTAATTGAATACAAGTTGGACACATAGGCAGTTAGGTTGAGCATCCTTGTCAAGCTAACTCTACAGAGAAAATTTGGCAGAGTCAACTCTAACAACTGACGGTTACATGTGCACAAGATCTTCCATATTTTATGGAAGTTGGTTAGATATTGAGGCTATAAATGGAAGACCCCTTGGGTCATTATCATCATGAAAAAAAAGAAATAGAAAACATAGATCATGCAGATCAAGGCATGCAATATTGTTATAGTCCTACTTATGCATACATGGCATTGGCCTTTCCACTTACACATTTAGCCAACATCCTATTGAAGCTTCCTCTTAAAATGCTATTTTTTGGAAGATGTATGTGCCCTGCTAAACTATAGCCCATGTACACACGTGTGTTGCATGCTATACATCCCACGTACATACGCGAGTTGCATGCTAGACAGTCCGTGTTTACCTCCAAAAATTGCAAAAAATATAAAATTTAAAGTAATTCAGCAGATTTTACTGGCTATAGGAGGCTTCCAAACCATTTTTCCCATTGTATCCATCCCCAAACAGAATAACCATATTTTTTTCAGTATAAAAAGGGGTCTTGGGGTCCCATTTACAACATCAAGCAAGAAAACAAAGGAACTCTGCCAAAATCCCTTCCCATTCTAGCCCCAAGTTTTGCAGCCCTTACTGAGATTTGGCCTCAGCATTCCCCCTCCAACCCTTTATCCTTGTACAATCCCTTCCCTTTTCCCAAATATATCAATTGATTTTGAGAGACAACATGGGAATGATGCACTTGGAGCAGCAATAAGAGGATCCTGAACCTGGTTCGTGAAGCGTTTGCTGATGAGAAGGTTGTAATATTTTCAATATTCATATTGAATAAAAGAATTATTTCATGTCCTAATACATTGTGTATTTATATCTTTATCGATTAATGCATATATGATTATATTTGAATATTGAAAGTAACAAGTAGAGATTGTATATTTGTATCATTGTTTTCCTAAGTTTTTTTGTAGGTCGGCTTTGGGAGGAGACCTACAGCCTAGGAAGCTACAAAGGTGAAGGAAGTCTACATCGGACATTAGGAACAAAGGTACACCTACTAATATTCCTTCATCTCTCTTGTATTTTAGTTTTGATAGTCTTGGGATAACCTCGTAATAGGATTGTATTTTAAGGGAAGTCAATGCTATGTTTGTACCTCGACCTAGTATAGTAATAGGGGGATTTTCCTCGCTAGCAGAATTGGCAACTCCACTGGGGAATCTCTCTAGGGTATTAGTGGGAGATCTTGGTTAGATTTGATTTTAAGTTTCTTTCTGAGTTTTCTGAGTGTTCTAAGTCAGTTTGGGTCTCTGGTCACCTTCCAGGTGCCTACCAGCTTCCCTTTCCCAAGTTGTTTGTCCAAACTTTTTGTTTTTTGAAAATTTATAGAGGTGTATGTGCCTTGTTCTCTATACAAAAGAAGTATATATGCGGTCTGCATTATATACATCCCACGTACATACGCTGGTTGGTCATGCACAGCATGTGTCTCTTTTGTTTTGGAGAATTTTTCAAAATAATTTCCTTTTTATACAGGAAACTTTTGGTTTCCAGGTCTTCTTGAGTTCCAAAAGATTTGGTTGTTTGGGGTTTAGACAGTTTGCAGGCTCTGATTGTTTTTGAAATAAAAAATAAATAAATAAAATCCTCTTGTCTCTATGTGTTTCCAAGCATTTTTGGCTTATTTTTAGCATCTTTCGTTAGTTCTTCTTTGATTGGAAGAAAAAAAAAATATTTTTTTAGGTCCCTTTCTTTCTTTACATTTGCTTTGCATTGTTATTTGAAAAACAAAAATAAATTAGCATAGGGTTGTGTTTTATTCTCATCTTGAAATCATTTAAAAAGAAAAAAGAAGAAAGAAAATCCTTTCATTTTCTCTTTTGTTTCACTCAAAAGTTGCGTTGTGCATTTTGAATGGAAAGGAGAAAATATTGCATCCTTTTGTTTGAAGGTGTTGGCCCTTGACCAAGTTTTGAGGATTCTTGGTCATGTTTGACCTAATTTTGTGACTTCGATAGGCTGTCGAAGCTGGAGTGCAAGACGAATCAGAGATTGCGGGATCTCGGCCCATTTTAGGGCCCTTTTTGGGATTCAGTATTATGTAATGGGTATGGGATGTCGACCAATGGGTTTACCCATGTTTAGGCCTATTTTGTAATATATATATAGAAGACTAGGTGATGTAATGAGGAGTCAGTTGTAAGTGGTGCTAAGTTCTAGAGTTTGATCTATGTGATCAAAAGTGCTAAGTGCTAGTGTTTGATCTATGTGGTCAAGAGTTGTAAGTGCTTTGTGCATACTGTGTAAGGCTTGCAAGGCTAGTGCAAGTAACTGTAA
The DNA here is from genome assembly GCA_032191745.1 of Picea mariana. Lineage (NCBI taxonomy): Eukaryota > Viridiplantae > Streptophyta > Pinopsida > Pinales > Pinaceae > Picea > Picea mariana. The sequence goes on from JASDQU010257015.1 coordinate 13,796, forward strand.
GAGACTGTGTGAAGGCTTGGTGTTGTACCCTAGCTAGAAGAAGGAGGATCTAGTGGAGTGTGCGCAAATCTCCTATCTTCTGCGAAGTAGGACTTGGATGTTATGTGCATGTAAGAAGCTTGACCAAAGATAATAAAGAAGAGAATATTTGGTGGACATAGCCCCAGGGTGGGGGTGAACCATGTACATGTGTTTCTATGCTTTGTGTGATGTATTGATGTATTTATGTGTTTACTTACTTAGTGATTTAATATAGATGAATGATAGATAGATCTTTTGATGCTTAGTGCTTAATGATATGGATGGATGTTAGATCTGACTTATGTACATATGCTTAGTGCTTAAATACCTTAGATCTAAATGAATATTGTGATACTTTGTAATTAGAGTTTAACTACGCTGTAAATAAGAACTAGATATTGATGAATGTTAATTGTTGAGTGCTCTATTAAGTGTTAGAATCACATATATGTGTCCCACCTAAGGTTGTAGACATCTGAATCCTGCAACCACCCCTGCCTCTACCTCAGGTAAGACTTCATCTGCTTCGCAGGTGTTGCCGAAAGGGTCGGTAGTTAGGGTTTTTTTGGTTCATTGTTGTAGCGTTGAACCCTAGGTCTACCCCTGTGCCAACAGAAGGATTGTTCATGTTTTTTTCTTGAAGCTCTTTTTCATTTGTAGAATTAGTGTAAAGTATTATTTTACAGTGTTCTAATTAGTTTCTTTTTCACAAGAGTCTCAAACAACATGAGTTTCACTTCTATTCCATGAGTAAGAAAATCCCCTCAAATGAATGCGCTAATCTAAAATATATTTGTAACACTTTTTCTAGGGTTCAGCAATAGCTAGGCTAGGGCCTTGGATTAGGTGTGGAGAGGTAAAATATCCAAGGCCAACCAAAAACTAACTTAGGTGTCTATGCTAGGGTGTGAAAACTCCACCTTGTAATCACTCAATCTAGGAAGCTCCTCTCACACAAGATTCAAACATGAGGTCACGTGGAGGATGGTGACGAAGATATCCACTTATGATCCCAACAAAGCATTTGGGAGAGTGTGTATTGGGAGTGAATCATGTATATTTACTGGACCGAATTGTGTCAAACCTCTGAGACACTTGGATCTGTCCAAGGTACTCTAAGAGTGATTCTGGCTCTATTGTGTTTTAGTCCTCAAGAGGATATTTGGGCTTAGTTACCCTACCCATACACTCGTTGGTCTGTCGAATTTACCCCCCTGGTTTTTTATTACAATTTTGTGGCCTAGTTTCCATTATATAGATTGACACACAGGTGACTGCCAGGGGTTTATCGTGGTACCTGAGGCATACTATGTACTCTTTGGGCGACACCTGAAGGGACCGTCGATCAGAGGTCTGGGTAAATATTTCTCCTAGCCATTTGTTTTCCTTTCTGAATTCTTTGGATGATCAAGACTTCATCTCCATGGGTCGGAAGCATTCAGAAGGGTAGTTTGTTTAGTTTGTATATTTTTAGGATTTTCTTCTTAGTGGTGTGTTGGGTGCTCCCTATTTTTCCATAGCGATTTATTTAGTCATTACTTTGGGTATCTAACCTAAGGTGGTAGAGCACTCACTCTTTCAGTCATGAGTACTTTTCAGTCTTCCTCTTAGAAACTAGGAGCCGCCTCTTTATAGACGTTGTTTTTTATACCACTAGTTCGCTAGAGTCAGTGTGTGATATTTTTACGAACTTGAATGATCCTGCAAGGGGCGAACCTATGCATAATATCTTCAAGGAAAAAGTTACTAATGATACCAACCAAAGAACCCCTTCTCAATGGGATTCTTGTGTTTTTCCTTTCTTTGGAAACGTTGGTGTCCCTTTGATGGCCACGTTGTACATTCCTAGGTTGAATGTGGGACTGCCAGTTTGGTTGGGTACCATTCCAAATGTCCCTTATTCTCTTGACGCCTCTCAGTTAAGCACCTTATGTCATGGACATCATGTTGATGTTCCTTATTCAAAAAATTCTTGTCCTCCTCCTTCTACCTTCTACCTTCTCTGGTGAAAGTATAGCTACTAGTAACTACAATTCTAAACAAAATAGAAAGAGGAGGAATAGGAAGAAGAAACCACCAACCTCTG
>JASDQU010257016.1:0-15528 GCA_032191745.1 Picea mariana
AATCGTGATAAAAAAAATTTGAAAAATAGTCATTAGAAAGCTAACACAATTCTTCACAAGTTTTGTTTTTACTGTAAAGTGAAATTCAAAATAAAAAAAATACTTTTATATGTCGGAAGTTGAATAACTTGTGAAAATACAGTTTTTTTTTCATAAAACAAGCAAAAGTGTAACCCACCTTCATGATTTCACCCTAAATGTTATGCAAGAAAAGAGAAAAATGAAAATTTTAAATTCGAATAATTAATGTAAACAAATACATGGAATAATCATTGTCAACATTATTTTCTCCCTCTTTATTGACATCCAAGGAGGAATTTTATTGTTGATAAAAAAAATAGGCCACATTGAGTAAACAGACTGAAGCTCTCCAAATGGATTAACAACAACAGTTTCCAATGAAAGCCTAATATTACGAGGTTCATCTATAAATTTCGGTCATTTTGTAGCAATTTCCTTAAATTCATAACCATCTGCAAGCATTCAAAGAACTCCATCTTCAATTTTCTTTTGTGCACGGTAATCCATAAACTGTGCTATGCTTTGGCAACTAAACATTCGCTGCAAACATGGAATTATGGGAATATGTCGGAGAACCTTTTGAGGGACCATTTTTGTTACTTGATCGGTATGATATCTACTAATACCACATATCGGGCATTATGTTTTACGCATGTTGTCCATAATATATAATATGATCATTCATACATGCATCTATACTTTGATACTCCATTCCAATGTCTTTCATAATGGCATGTAAATATCGATATATGCAAGGTAAAATATTTGACAAGGGTAACATAAATTCACCTAACAATCTAAAACATAAAAAATAAATAGTTAATGTAAAGAATAGTAATTGTAAATATTGCATTTTTGTTTTACACATTAATTAACACTAAAAAAATGGGGAAAAGTCAACCTCTATGTAGATATGAAGAAACATATTACATACCTTAGAATCTGTGTCATACAAGTGTTCAGAAAATGATTCGTAACTTTCAAGTTCACTAGTAGCAATGTAGTGGAGAGAAGATTTCCTTTTGACCCTTTATAAAGTCATATATTTTTATTTTCAATCAGAGGTTCATCATAAATACCATCACTATTGTCCCCATGATCCTCATCTAGATGACCGAATAAGTCTTGGATCATTTGATTTGTACCATAATCTTGAACTATGTTATTATTTTCATCTACTTCCATGGGATCATTGACTTGATCTTCATTATCTTCTTCAAGTTCTTTATCTTGTACTACAACATAATTTATGTTACTACTCGGTTCTTTGTGCATAAAGTTAAGGGGAAAATCTAACTTTATAATTACAAACAATCATGAAAAATTAGTGCATGTATAAAACAATATAAAAGTTTGAGAATACAATAAATATTAAAACAGATAATGAATGTATATAGAGCTAATTAGCATGGGACGATATTCATTTGATCCCCTGTCCATGTGCCCATATTTTCTACAATGTTTTTTAGTTTTTTCTATTAAAACTCTTTCGGGACGTCTAGTACAACGATTTTTGCAAGGGAAATAACATTTACCATCACCCTTTTCACCCTCTTTAATTATTTTCCCAACTCTAATGTTTTCTGACATTCTTCCCCATAGACATATACTGAAAAAAATACATGTTTTTTGTTCGCCAAGAAGACCCACTTAAACCCTTTTTGAAGTGTCGTTATTATAGCAAGCTTGGCCCAACATCTGTAAAATGCAATGTATTTATAGATTTTATAGCGTCACAAGTCCGATGATAGTTGACCAAGTCAAAGTTGACTTGGTCAAATACTAGGTGACCGTTGGGAGGGGGAAAACCTAGTTTCCATAACGTCTCAAGTGCGACGACTATTTTACCGACGTCACAAGAGAGGTGAAAATCCAATGGAGTCGCAATAGTGACGTCTTCCTACCTTCGTCGCAATAGAGACATGTTCTTGTATTACGTCGCACTTGCGACATTATCGGACAATATGGAGAAAAAAAAAATTAATTTTCTAGATATTTTTCGACAGTACGAGCAATTTTGTCCATAACGTCGCAAATAGAATGTCAAATTTTTTCCAATATATACCAGTGTTATATTACTTCCTATTTGTATTGGTTATTTAAAAAATTGTTTACTTTGACATATTTTTCTATGTTTATTGGGCATCGACAATTGAGTGTATCGATGGTTTAAAAAATGTGTTGTTTCACACCTTTTTCATAAACTCCCAAAAGAGTTTTTTATGAATATTCTCTCAGTCTTGTTGACATGCTTTCTATAGCTTATTCGAGTTCATAGAAAATGTTTTGAAACCCTTTGGAGCAATTTTTTAACCTTTCTTAGTAAACCTTTGAAATTAATATTCCTTCGAATATTCTTTTGACATTTCAAAAAAAGTGATAAGGAGACATTATCGTTGGCCACCGATTTGACCATCGACATGATTTCTATGCTTATCGTGAATCAATGAAAAAGTGTATCAAAGGTTTTAGAAATTGTAATGTTTGGATACCTTTTAACAAACCCTCGATAGCATATTCTTGGAATATTCCCTCGACATTATCAGTTGTTGGCATGAAATTTCTTCGTTAAACTCGATTGTGATTACTTTTCTTTTGAACCCCAATAATCCTATTGGCCCCATGAAAATAAGTGTTCATCAGGGTTGGTACTTGAAGAAAATATTTTCGATAGAAGTTTTGTGAGTGTCGAAGATCCTATCAATACTTGAAGAAATAGTGCATTTTAGTCTCTCTTTTTTTCATTTTTCTATATATTTGTTTTTATCATCTCTTTTAAATGCATATTTTATATATTTGTTTTTATCGTCAATTTTAAATGCATTTTTTTTAATTTTTTTAAGTAAACAAAATAAATTGGAAAAAAGGTAAAAAAAATTATAGAGAGAAAACTTAAAAAATGTGGTACCGAAAAACATTAAATTCTTTTAGGGTATGTTGTGTAATCAACACATTGCAGGAAAACACAAAAATTGTGATGAAAAATAAAGAATTAACAGAAATGAGAAAAATATAGTCATTGTATGAAGAGTTGACATCAACTAAATGAAGGGAAGGTGAGGAGCATGCAACTCATAATGCTACTCAAATGGAAGCCATGGAGAGGAAAGTATACCTAAAGTATCATGCAACTAAGTCATTTGTAGCATTCGAAAAAATACATTAAATCCATAATAAAACTATAAAAATGCCAAGATTTGTTTTTTCTCAATTCTAAGCGAGGTGGCCATATGACCCTAACTATTCCAATTGTTTTAAATAATATCTAGTAACGACATCCACAAATTTATCGACCCAAAGTTTGATGTATTCTATGAGGCAACCCGCAATAATCTACTCCTTTATCGTTACTACAAATATTTTGTTTTTAACTTAAAAAATGTCTACATGTGTTTTGAATTTTAAAAAGTTATGGTTATGCAATCTCCCGATCTTGTTTACAAATTTCCCTTGTTACGCTGAAAGACATATACCTATTGGAGATGGGCATAATTAATCACCTTTTAATCTAAAATTCTAATATGATGGCTAACAATTGAAAATGCTAGAATATTCTTAGTCGTCCTCCCAAATCAATGAATGTGATTTACTCTTCATAACGTCCTTGTATTTTTGAATGCATCAGTTAACATGTTTACTTTTTAACATTTAACTAATCATATTAAGAAATTACTATACCTCCATATGATTTCCACATTTAATTGATTAACCTTTGGAATTACCACATTTAAGATTAACTTTTGGATTTCGTCATCTCTATGTGCGTTTCAATTCACCAGAGTGTTGTCCATCCAGATAACTTTCGGCGTTCACCAACCGCAACACCAACCACTTTGTGATTGTGCTAGTATTGTATAAGTTGAAGTTATCATGGCTTATGGATCTATAGGGATAGGGACTTGAGAGTTGTTTGAAAAAAAAGACAAATTGTAGTTTAATGTTTCTTGTTTTTTTTTCATTATTTTCTTTTATTTATTATATATTAATTTCTTTTATTTATTATATATTAATGGTTAATACTTGGGCTATAGTTCCTACTTTTTCCATTTGTATAATGAATTCAAATTTGAATGGAAGAAACCAAAGTGTTATTATTCAACAATAATTATCTCCATAATACTTATAATATTTGATTGGTATATTGTTTATTTTTAGGCACACGAAAACAATATTTTGAAATTTACATTTTAACTTCAAATAGTGCTACTTATCATGACTTATTCTCCACGAAAGACATTATTATCATGCATGAAAGCATAAAAAGGTACACCCATGCAAAGGAGCAAAGTGCTAAAGTCACTATTTACTAAAGGTATCAAGAAATTATTTAAAGACATACCTATGACATTACCACAAAAAGGAAGAAAGGAAGAATCAAATATGTCATTGAAATGAAACTAGTGGAAACACCCATTAATGTGAAGGTCCCATATGTTCCCATAGATTCTAATATTTTGAACCATGTCTATGATATCATATGAAATGGATCAAATTTTAATAAATATAAATGCATAAATAAACATAGAAATTTTTAATGATTAATTGGATCAAATAAAGATATATTAATCATGATTATATAATTCATAAGAATGAGCAAGTGATTAGAAACTCACATGAGAGTTAAGATAATCAATTCATTTACAATGCTCTGAATGTCGAATCGTTGAACTCCAATATTTGATCCAACATAATGAAACAAAGTGTGGGGGAAGACTCTCCCCCCAACCAACCTTTCAGTCATCACAACTAAGAGGCCCCAAGCCCTCAATCAACTACATATGTTAGCTTCCAAGCCTTTTCATTAATTGCATAAGCAAAATATGACAAAAAAATTTCTCCACCTTCATTATATAGAATTATTCGTATCCATCCATGAAAAAAGTTCAATGTATGAGTTACACTTTTCATTAAGTAATTAATCATGCATTTTTAAAACTTTTCTTAATTTAGATTTTCTTTTAAGCCTTTTTAGTAATTTATCTTTTTTTTTAACTTTTTGTTATTATAATTTCTTATTTATTTATTTCTTATTCTTTTTTTAATTTAATTTATTATTATTTATTTATTATTTTAAGAAAATTTATTTATTAGTTATTATTATAATTGAAAGTCTTGGGCATTAGATTTTGGCTCTGGGGTGATTTTACAAGGATTGTAGTAGGGAACTATTTCAAATCTAAATTTAGAAACTTTTTTTGGGATTCAAGGAATTTTATTTTTGCTGAATTTTTGTGTATTTAGTCATCTTCGTGGAATATTCTACAACCAATTTAATGTCACAAACATATAGTAAAGATTTCATTATTTTAAAGTTATCTTGTATGTTTGAATGAGTTGCTAGACACATTTAGTGGATGATTACTTGCTTTGATAGTTATTTTTTGTTTCTATTATTTACATAGAAAATTATTTAGAATTAATTCTTGGTATTTTCAGTCGTATACTTTTCATCTTTCTTTCAATTTTTTGTATTTATATTTCTTGAATGCTAACATGCAACAATTAATTCTTAGACGGATTATTTCCTAGATAATTGAGAAATGTTGGTTTCCTTCATTGTTGTCCTTGTAGGCTATCCTATAGGACATATTACTATAAATCCCTTAGATTAATTTATTTTATGTATTTATTTTTCATTAAGGAAAACTAAAAATACATAAAAAAATGGAAATAACTTTTAAATCCCATTGAATGGTTTCTAGACCATTATCCTAGAGGATTGTTCCATACCAAACATGGATGAATCTAATTAGGCCTTTTCCTTCGATTTAATCCCTATTGATGAGCATTGGGAATCCATCCACTTCAACACATATCTAACCCACCTAGCCTACGTGACTGATGATGCCCTGAGGGGTCACTTAAGATCAAACAAGACAAGTTCTATATCTATCTGGTTTAATATTCTTTCGTGACAAAATAAATCCATACTATGTATGATAACACTGTATTTAGAAGCATCCAAGGATCATGGTTTTCATATGACCAAGAGTGTGATCTAGCACTAATCCTGGATAAGCACTTTTCCCACTTTGTTAAATTGACGGTCTTTGTTCTATTTAACCAATGAGATGAATAGTTCTGGTACTTTCGGGGGGGGTACCTTTCACAATCCCAAGGTAAGGGAGGGGCAAAATAATCATCCTCTCAATGCATGGAGACATGGTCAATGATGATGATTATTTTGGGGGGTTGCCTCTACTTTAATGCCCTCACTCCTTCAACACCCAAATTAAGATATATCTGTTGATATCGTCTAATATCAACGATGATCCAATGATCATTGGGATTCACTGCCTTTTTTCCACAATGCACCTCTGTCGATTCGACGATTGTTTAACTATGCAGGTTTATTCTTGCTTTCGATCAGATGATCTATGCTCATCGATAAACCAAATGGATGATCCTGATTCTCTATAATTTATGGTTACATGATACCACTGTAACTTTGATGAAATTCAACCAATAACAATAGACATTACACACAGGATTTATATCAGCAATCTAACAAGATAATTATAGAGAAACAACCTTTGTATGCATTCATTTAATTGGAAATTCCACACCTATAAAAACAAAGTTCTCTACACTTCAATTACAGAATCCCACAGTTAGGAAAATACACTTCCTTTCAATCCAACCCAATCCAATCCAATCCAATCCACTCTAGTCCAATTGAACCTCTTACAATTGACATAATATATGGTAATTCAATTTGTACTAGAAACTAACAACTAATCCCTATAAATCTGTCAAAATGCCTAGAATCAATATAATCTCCTAAATTAATCAAACAAATAACCACCTAAGTAACTAATCAAGTCTTCTCAATTACTTATAGAGGTATTCGATCCAATTATTACAAATTCAAATAAAATTAAGAGGACCAACCCTCTTTGGTAAAATAATTTGAACCTTAGGTCCATGAATTAAAATTTTGAATCAGATGCTCCTGCACCATAATCCTAGGGAAGAAAATAATTCTCCATTAAGATTTTAGGATGCACATTGTGCTTGTAAACCTATGTTGTTTTCATCCAGGTGGAATATTTTGTTGGTTGGCCTTTCCACTTGATTGAATATTGATAATATGCTTTTCCCCGGTTTGCTTTGTCATATTTTTGTCCAGAATTGCTACAACTTCTTTCTGTGTATTCTTAGGAAAATGTTCTTCCCATTATAAGGTATGAATTCCATTACTTGAAAGTCCATATGTCACCTCATTATCTAATTCCTTGTAGGAGTACAAGTCTGCTACATTAAATATTGGAAAAATTCCAATATTCTCTCGCAAGTTTACCTCATAAGCATTTGCAAAAAAAATTCTGAGTATTCTGCAAGGCCTAATATTCTTCAATTTAAACTTATTCTAAGTACCTGAATGAAACGTTTCCTTTCTAAAATATACCATAACCAAATAACCAATTTGGAACTCCACCTGCCTCCTTCACAGATTTTCCCTTTTCTTATACTTACTACTGCTTTCTTGTAACTTTTGCTTGACATCTTCTTGCAACTTCTACATGTGCTCTACAAAATCCTCACCATATGCACTCCTTAGCTCTTGTTTCCCCATATTTTTGAGTTCATATACTCCCCTTGGATTCATTCCATAAACAATTTGGAATGTACTAATTCATGTACTCCTATTAGGAGTGTCATTATAAGAAAACTCTACCCGAGCAAGTGCTAAGTCCCATTGTTTAGGCTGTTCATACACCAGGCTCCTCAAAATGTTCCCCAAGCTCATGTTTACCACTTTAGTTTTTCCATCATTCTTTTGGATGATATATTGAACCAAAATTGAGGCTTGTACCTAATTTCTTCCATAAATTTCTCCATAAGTGACAAACAAACTTTGTGTCTCTCTCAGAGACAATTTTCAATGGTATATGATGCAACCTTACTATCTCCGCAAAAAACAAATTTGCAATATTAGTTGCATCATTAGTCTTCCTAAAAGAAATAAAATGTGTCATTTTCGACCTATCTACCACCACATAGATAGAATTATTTCCCCTTTGAGTCTTTGGTAATCCTAAAACAAATTCCATGTTGATAGAATGCCAGGGTCTTTTTGGAATGGGAAGTGGCTAGTACAGCCCTATATTTTGGCTCCTTCCCTTGGCATGGTGGAATATATTTCACCTTTCAACAAAATTCTTGACATCAATATGCATTCTTAGCCAAAAATAAAGATAATTTACCAGAGAATAGGTCTTTTCTTGTCCAAAGTGTCATGATAGTTCTCCCCTGTGCTTTTCCTTAATAAATTTTTCCTCATTGAACACTTAGGGATGCACAATTTACTATTTTTTAACAACAATTCTTCTTGTATCATGTATTCCAGCCACTGGCTTCTGTTGTTAGTCATGGGATTCTCACAAATTGCATAAATATCCTAAAAATATGCATCTTCTTTATACATGGCAATTAACTCATCAAATCCTATGATGTTGACCTTAAATTCTTGTGAAATCAAATTTACCCCACTGAAAGCATCAACAACATTATTAGATTTACCACTTGTGTGCTTAATCACAAAGGTAAAACTTCACAGAAATTCAACCCATATAGCATGCTTTTGGTTCAACTTTAGGTTGACTACTTATAAACTACAATGCATGGTTGTCAATGTACAAAACAAATTTCTTATGCATCAAATAATGTCGCCATTTCTTGAACACTTGCAAAATAACATGCAATTATTTATCATAGGATGAGTACTTTTGTTTTGTCTCGTTTAACTTCTCAATAAAGTATGCTATTGGCCTCTGTTCTTGACTTAACATAGCTCCTATTGTTGTCCCACTAGCATCAATTTCTACTTGAAAGGTTTAATCAAAACCAGGTAAAGCCAACACAAATTTTTCAATTATCTTTTCTTTTCAACATATTAAAACTCTTGTTTTCTCCCTCTTTCCATATAAATGGTTTCCTACTCTCTTTTATAGTCTCTACCATAGGTGCACAAATTTGACTGAAATTTTTGATAAATTTTCTGTAAAATCTTGCAAGACCATGAAAGCTTCTTACCTCAAATAAATTCTTGGGAGTTGGCCAATTAAAAATTTCTTGTACATTCTTTGGATCCATTTTCAACCCTTCTTCTGAGACTACAAATCCCAAATAGATCAATTCCTTCTTCATGAAACTTCACTTCTTCAAATTTATCATTAATTTCTCTTTTTGCAAGGTACTCAAGACCATATTGATATGCCTCAAATTCTCCTCTTTTCTCCAGATATATATCAGAATATCATCTAAGTAACCAAAACAAATTTCCAATGTATTCTTTCAAGACTTCATTCAATAACCTCATGAATGTACTTGGTGCATTTGTGAGCCGAAAGGGAATCACCAACCATTCATACAACCCATTGTTTTTCTTAAATGTAGTCTTCCATTCATACCCCTCTCTAACCCTTATTTGATGGTAACCACTCTTTAAATCAATTTTAGAAAAATATTTGGACCCACTCAAAAAATCCATTGACTCTTCTATATAAGGAAATGGAAACCTATACCTGATAACGATCTTGTTGATGGCCCTGGATTCAGTGCACATGTGCCATCCACCATCCTTGTTTGGACTGAGTATTGTTGGTACTAACACAGATTCAAGATCTCTCTTACTAGGCCTTTGTCCAACAATTCTTGAACCTATCTTCTCACTTCTTCATTCTCTTGATGGGTAAATCTATAGGTTGCTTTATTAGGTAAACTTACACCAAGTGTTGGAATTTAAGGGATGAATTGGGTTCTACTTTATGTTTCTCAAAAAAACCTATAAAACATCGACCCTTTTGGAGACCAGAAGGAAATACTGCACACTAAGTGCACAATGTAGTATCACCGGAGATGGCTTATGGGTGAATGCATGACCCATATGTCTGTAATATTAGAAGGGAAAAACACATTAGATATACTATTATAACACATCATTATATCTAGACATAAAATTATGTAATCAATTACATTCATTTAAGATTTATTCTACAGTAAATATCTTAACTATTCTATTGTGCGATGCATTCTAACTAATAATAGATTAATCCATTCATAACTAAACAATTGCAAGGAATAAGACAAACATTCCACACATAGATTTGTTTTTACCATGGTTCACCCCCTAGGATAATTCTAAAAAGATCTAGATTCTTAGGTCTTTTAGTATTCTTCATTGAATTTTATAGCACTACGCGCATTACATTTGAGGCTAGCAAGATCACACTAAGATCCACATCTTGTGACCTTAATATCGATTACAATGCATATATAAGTCTCATAAATTGACTCTAAGATCATATAAACATTCTTAACAACTCCCCTTGATGCTCTCTGCTATAATATATTTATATTACAAAAGGGGTTAATTACCCATAACAAAAGTGACAAAAACCCTAACCCATTGACCCTAGGTGGATTAGGTTTTTCCACTTTCTAACTCCTTGATTGAGGATGGTCCAAAATCAAACCATTTTCCTCATTTATATGCATATTTCCTCCTTCATTTCATTTTCCTACTTTCCCAATGCTGATTTCCCCTATTTTCTGGCACAAGCTCCTTTTCTGGTCCATTTCCTAACTTCCTTCATCAATTACTGCACTTTTCCCCAAAATGGCCTGCTCCAACAGACTCACAAAACTCACTTGTGGCTTGTTTAGAGACACTCAGGTAGTGTGTGAGTCCTAAATTGACTTCCCAAGAACCTTGTTGTAACATATATATATATATATATATATTTCTAAACTTTAGACTTTTAATAGTTTCCATTCTCGTTTAAATAAAAACAATGTGCGCTTGATTCTCACCATTGATGAAGTCTTGCATTTAATCAAATGATCCTAATATCTTAAAAGTTATGGAGTGACCCACCCTTTAAAAATTCAAATCACTAAATACCACATTCGAAATGTCGAGTTTTAGAGTCTCGCAATGTAGGCATTTCAACATGTAGCAACGCCAAAGTCCCGATATCCAAAATCGTGAAACTATCTTAAGCATTAAAATGGATTATTTAAAGATTAAAAAAAATTAATGGTTAATTAATCATATCGTGATTTCATGTTTCAGGGATCCTACCTCAAGCGGCTATCAATATCCCGAGAACCGAAATCCCAAAATTTTTGAGATTAATCACAATTATTTGAAAGGATTAAACATGATTAATGGTTAATTAATCATATCATGATTTCGCATTTCGGGAGTCATACCTTGAAATGATGTAGGATACCCTGAGATCAGAAATTCTAAAATCTAATTAATGTTAAGTACAATTAATTAATACGTTAACAATGATTATCACGTAATTAATCCTTCATTGAATAATGACTTGGATAAATTCAAATTTTATCTATGATTTTCCCAAAAACTTAATGACATTAATAATTGGTTTACGAAAATCATTCCAAATGAAATCCTGGACTACCGCCTAAATTTGATTCATTAAGGAAATTAAATGCTTCATCAATGGAGGTATTGGCAAATCGATGTAATTAAAGGAAAAGGATATTGAATTTTGAATTTCATTGTGCGTTTTACTGAGCAACAAGTTTTCAAGCTAAAACAATTCAGTGCATTTCCTGTGATAGATAATAGAGCTCTAAGGCTTGATAACATGGCTCCTTGAAAAGAATCTAAAGCACCTGGCAAAGGTTCAAGCCAAAACACAGATATCCTCCCCGACACCTTGCCTAGAAGCGTAGACGTCATTAAATACTGGGCACAAATACTCAATACTCTACAGTATGAATTGGTAAATTACCTAGGCGATTCAGGTGAAGACGAGATGGAAGCCCTAGCTACCAAATACAAAATTGTTTCCCAGTCAGAGCTACATAATATAGCGACAAGGCCTAGGATCCTGCCTTATAATGATATGATTAGTTGGGCACTGGAAAATGTTGATATCCTGACCAGGACCATCTTTAATTCAAAAAAGGTTGCAGTTGGGTCTTTCCAGCCAGAACATCTATAGGTAATGTACAAATTGTCTTTGGAACCCAATTTCATTCACAATTCGAGTTTCCTATTAGAATTTGACAAGAAGGAGTGTGTCCAATATGGAAAAAACCTACCTGACTTAATTAAAGATTGGTACTCTCGCCCCGAGAAATTCAGAGCTGACTCCCATGGATATACACAGTTTTCTCACTAGAACCTCACATAATGTATATAGCGATGATGATGTGTAGACTCTGCGGGAAGGAAAACACAACCCATTTCTTTTTACTGTGGGTACCTATTATGCAAACAATAGCAGAAGGATATTCTTTTGATTGGGCCAAGATACTGTCAGACAATGTGGTTATGGAGATTACAACCTATCGGTCGCTAAAATACAAATGGAAACTTGCCTCATTTTTCATGTCGGCTTATATCATGGATGTCATCTATTTCACGACACCTTTTCCTCTGATGGACTGGAGCTGGACTCCAACTAGTGAAGAGCTCATACATATTTATCATTCGAAACTCTGGGAAGACAAAGAGAAATATTTCTTCTATTAAATATGCAACTAGGTGGTGGTGTCGATTCATACCAATATATATGGCTACCCAGTTTTTAGGATTTTTGAAAAAATTATGACTAATCTGGGCAAGATAACAGACTGGTATGTTGAATAGCATTTTTCCTACATTAGGGATTTCGGTTTTTAGGTTTCTCCACATCCTCTGCCTCAATTTTTACCAGATCGACTGGTGTGCGGAGAAGTAGCATGTCAAACTATGCTTGGTGGTATTAGTAAGGAGCTCAAAGTAGTACAAAAAAAGGTATGGCCCTATTTTCCCCTACAGATTGGTACATTTTCTCTACTAGATTTTGACCACTCAAAAGTAGAGGCCGTGGCCTTGAAAGAAATAAATCTGGTCCATATTGAATTCAAGAAGCATGATCCACAAAATATCGTAGGTAATCACATGGCCACCTACAATTTGAAAAGGTATGAACACGAAGATTCTCCTCAGGAAAAAATATTTCGAGGAGCAAGGTCCTATCAAGAGGTCCTGTGTCGAGTTCAATCTCTCACACCGGATAAATTGGTCGAGTTATTACAATTCCAAAAGCATCGAAGGAACAGTCTCCCCAAATTATTACAAGGAGAAAACATGACACCTCTAGCTACATAAGAAACGAAGACACAAGGTTCATAAACAGTGAATTCTAATGGATTGGGAACCTGTGAAATCTTGGAGAAGATTGAGGTTTCAACTCAGGAAGGGGATACTATATTGATAGATATACCAGGAGGTCAAGCTAAAGATCAAAATGATACATTGACAAAGAAGGGAGAATAAGGGTTATTGTCTACACCAGGTAAAACAACTACAGATGCGGCCGGGAACAAATTGTCCACCGAAATCGGCTTACCCATCCAGTTTATCACACCGTTACAGTTCACCAGAGGGAACCTAAATGCAGAGGTAGTATTCATACATGATCTTACACCCATTTTGGTGGAAGATATGTCTCCTTTGGATTTCATTTTAGCAAGAAAAGGAAGGTTGTGGTAAAGAGAGAAACAGACCAAAAGGAAGGTGCAGTTGTTAAAAGACACAGGGTGCTAATTGATGGAGAGGCCTTGGAAGAGGTATACTTTGTTGAAGAGGTAGTAGGTTCATTGGGGAATTTCGCAACAACCAATCACTTTTTAGCCAGGAACTTAAAGGAATGATAAAAACAGAAAGATATGCTGATAAGCTAATTGCAAAATCAGGTGAAGACTATAGAAAATAATATCAGGAGTGAAATCAATAAGGGATTTGAGCAGATGAGAGCCAGTGATAAACATGAAATCTAACAGCTTAAATTTAGTCTCAACATGATGCACAAGAATGTATAGGTGAGTAGAAGATGGGCCATTCAGCAAGGTGAGTTGGTGAAACAACTACAAGCCAAGGTAAGATCTACCGAGAACATTGTTGTAGATATAGTTGTTTTCCAAAATCAGGCTTTGAAAGTGTGAAAGAAACTGGAATCAACACAACAAATCCTTTTCACTAAGGTTGGAATTGTCCAAAATCATTTTTGGGTGATAGACCAGTCATTAAATAACATTTTTCTAAAGGAGAGAGGGGCTATTGTTGCTCGGGCCACCTTCAAAAAAGAATTTGTATCTTCAACAAGTGAATGGTTATCTATGATTTCCAAGTTGACTCTTTCGAAGAAAATCAGAGGTGACATAATACTGAGGAACTGGGAAGCTAACATAGCTAAAGGTAAAAGGATGGCTAAGAAAGTGAATGAGGCTTGCGATGAAACTTTTCATTCACTCTACAAAGAGGCATTAAGCTTTGAGAAAGATAATGTCTCTGGAGTACTAGGATAGGTTGATATAGCAAAGAATCGGGTGAATATTAAGACAAGCATGGAAGAGGCCTAAGTTGGAATATCGTAGTTAGAGAAGATTTATATCACTCAGATAAATAGGTGGCTAGTGGAGCCTAGTTTGCAACTGCAATCTATAATTTCATAAGAAAATAAGATGGAAGAAATATTATCTCAATTAGAAAAGAAATTATATAATTTTGAGTCCAATGACTTAACAGAACCCTCCATGTTGGTGGTACAATTTGTGAGTAGATGTGTTGAATGTATTGAGCACGGAAAAGGAGGCCCCTCCAGGAACAAATGAGGTAACCTATGCACATAAATTGCACAGATCATGGATAGAGACCAATTGTCCCTAAGCTGGAGAATGAGAAGTAAAAATGCCTCTGCCATCATGGTGAATAAACAAGGGAGATCAAAGCGAAGCGTTTCAAATTTCGCATTTTGTAAATTTTTTTATTTTGGGAATAAGGAGAATTCCAACTGCTTAGGGTTGAGAACTTTTTTAATAAATACATATGTCAAAGATTGAACAAAGGCTTCTTCTTGTCATATTCTAACCAAGAAAACTCATCCTTTGTGATAATTAATAGAAGTGCATGTTGGATTACTGAGAGGGGGGTGAATCAGTAATAGAGCAATTTAATCCTTTTTAACCATATAATCCAACTGTTATATCAATGAAGAATTATCATCCAATAACTGCAGAGTAAATAAGAAATGAACAAATGAACAAACATACACATACATAGTACACCAGTGTTTTACGTGGAAACCCAAATCAAGAGAAAACCACAGAATTCTTTTTCTTATATGTCTTGAAGAATTACATTCATTGGAAGCACCAACTTCCTTTGTTTTCCAGTTGCAACTAGAAAGAGGATCCAATCCCCTGGTTTTTCAGGCTACAACCTAAGGGAATATCCAATTCTCCAATTCTGTGGCTACAACCAGAAGGAGGCTACAACCCCCTATGTTCTTAGGCTACAACTAGAAGGTGGCTACAACCACTTGTCCTTGCCCCGTCCTACCACCCTGAAGTAGAAGTAGAATGATGGAACCACTGTCAACCTGTCACTGTGAGATATACCACTGTAAACATGTACCAATAAATTTGAACCATGCATCAACCATGCATCAACCTGTACCTCAACTTGTAATCAACTTGTAC
>JASDQU010257018.1:0-13779 GCA_032191745.1 Picea mariana
CAGGATTCGACCCCGTGTCATGCGAGTACAATACTGTCGTTGTTACCGATTCCCCTAGTTACAGACTTATAAAAAATAAAAATAAAAAAAACATAATCCCAAAACAAGAACTTACCTCCTACACTTCACACGTACCTCCTTTTAGCATAACAATAACCAGCATTATAGCGGGCTCTTGTACTCGGCAGTCCCTTTGACCTACTTTTGTGGTCACTAGTTGGACATTAATAAAATTATCTTATCTTATCTTGGAGTGTTCTCTCACCTCCAACTATGATTTCTATCACCTAGCACTATATCCCTACCAACATAAATCACAAAATTATTCTATCTCGATGACTACCCATCGCAACTTTTCCTTGCCAACCAAACTTTCCCAACCCTATGGCTTATCTAGCAACTTCTCCATGCAAACCACTAGCAAAAATCTCTTTGTTGTCCTCCCTTCGCTTGTCTTTTGATCTCTCATCCCAAAGGCTATTTCCAAGCACCAACATGTGCTTCCCAAATCTACCTTGCATGGTCCACAACCATGTCTCCAACACAACTCCAGATATAAAATTTCAAATTTAAAGATTTCACCAAAAAACATTCAATTTTCAAAGCTTTCATCTTCTCTTCCACCCATCTAGTTTATTCTCACTAGGGCATATTGCACACCTACCACACATACTTTATTTCACCTAGCACACCTTCAAGAGTTCTTTTCCATTAGGAAATTGCCACTTTACATTGCCCTTCCTCCATTTTGTGAGTGGATACCTACCTGTTGTTGCCATCCACATGTAGCCCTTCCACATGACAAGTGTCAAAGTTATCGAACACTAATAAAAAAAACCGTTATCGTTGACGACCAAAATTAAATTTTTAAATATTACCTCCACACACTAGGCCACCCAAAAATAATTCCATTATATTGTTTGGAACTTTTTCACATTGCCATTTATTTTTCTACTACGCTCCTCCTCTTTAGAATTACTCACTTATACTCAAAACTAAACACATCAACCTGCCACTATGCAGAACATATTGCACTACCAACACAAAATTGTGACTCTTTCCTTTGTTGTTGACCTATGCTTGTCAAGCAATTGCAATGCATACCTTTGTCTCGTTTCTCAAACATGCATGGGTATGTGATCTATTAACCTTGTATGTGCAAAACATCATCAAATTTGATGGGATTTTTTGTGCCACTAAGTCTTGAACTTTTCCCACTACTACATCCTCATTGTCAAATTCTCACTGCAAGTAAACAAACTGAGCCACCCCAACTTGCAAAATTTGAAAGCAAATAGCCTTAGTCACTTTCATCTGACCATTAAGTATCAATTAATAATTCACTCCCATTCATGTTGAATTTCAATATAAGTTGTGACTCATTTGTTATAGGAGGGAGCTACCACCATTTGCTAAGTTATCGATCACAGGGAAGATCATTGCTTCACATGAGCTCCATTGTGTCCCTATAAGTCGCACTACAACAATATTCCACACTTGGAATCTATTCAGAGGGGATGCCAATCACACAACCTACCCTCAATTTATGCGATATGGGTTGACTCCCACAACTCTATAAAATGCCCATGACTTTTATTCACAAATATCTATTGATATTCATTACAAGTTTAACATCGATAAATTTCTCGACAAAACCTCGTCACTCTATCGTTGGGGGAGAGGGGTCGTAGGAATTGCATAACAATCTCACACACTTTGATTGAAAATGATTCGTTGTCATCCAAACAACCGCCAAAGTATTTACCCATAATTTTTTATTACTATTTTTTCCCTATCTATATAACATAGGAGTTTGGCCTTTATTTCCTATGTTTAATTCGAAGACCCATTAAATTTTTAAAACTTCTTTTTTATTTTTATTAAATAAAAAGAATATGACTTCTCTCTTTTTTCATGTTTGTCCCTATGTGCTTCTGCCTTTGTCGTGGCTGCCATCATTTTTGTCTGTGTCGACTTTTCCATGCATGCCTCCGCTTTTGTTGTGGCTGCCATCAATTTTATGTGCTTCCACTTTTCCATTTACTCTTCACAATGCATCCTAAATGTCAAAACTTTTCCTGACTTTGATACCAAGTCCGATAATGCACTAGCTAAGTTTGTTGGCCCCTTCATTTTTGGTAGAGACGCAGTGGTGTTGACCCCGCAAATAGCAAGATCTGCACAACGCCACTTAGATCAAGAAGCAATGGGCAAAGTAAAGGAAGATAGAGATCATAAGAGGTAGGAACCAAAAAACCTAGAAAAGATCCCCACTTTTGAGGTGCTAACTAAGAAAAGATTACAAAACAATGAAGACCAACAAAGCAATGAACTAATAGATAGTCTTTATTGCAATAGTAGTAAGACAACGGCCTAGAAGAACCCAGCTTTTAAGAATGCAAGTATAAAATGTAAAGGCCTCACCTCGTAAAGAGTTGGATTTTGCGACTATTGAGATCCTCTAATAAGTTGTGACTCTTGGGAATAATATTCTATTATGCCGCGATGTTGCTTTTCATAGTGAATATGAATGGATTGGTACCCCCTTTTCAAAATTTGCATATCATGTTAATGGTATATATCAATAATGTCTATTTCATTGCACTGTGTTCATTTATAACTATTTCAATTAGTTTATTGTAATGGATAGGTGCGTTTGCATTATAGTTGTATGAATGGTGTAGTATATAAGTCAAAAGCTTAATGCAAGGGAATGATCAAACAATAGAATAAGTTATGAAAGTAGGAATGGTTGTGATTGTCTTTTGTAACCTTCTGACATCTATCTAACGTCTTGGCAATCCACCTCCAATGAAACCTTCCCTAACCTTAGGGATTGATATGTTTGTTGGACAATCCTCTGGACCCTGGTCCACTAATTTGAGCCAACAAATGGTTATATTGCTGAGACCAACAATGAAAATTGGGAGATTGTGACAGAATGATAGAGAAACTAACAAGGGAGGATATTGAGGACAAGTTTGATGAGAAGATACATATTTTTGCTAGACAACATGCTCCATTGATTGGATGGACTCCACAAAGATTCAAGGGACAAAAGTCATTTATTAATCTTTATGAGATATTCTAGGTCGATTTTCCCATAAACTTGTTTGAATCACTGCAGAGACATGAGGAAAATCCTAGATATCGACAGTAGAGAGAATGCAACATTGTAACCTGGAATGCTTAGAATTTGATCGCATTACAAAGTTGCAACAACCCTGCAACAAGAGTTCTAGACTTTTGGGTCAAGAGTACATGACAAGCTTATGTTGTGGAGTTTGCAATAGAGTAGTGTAAGTTGTATTCACGAGCTAAAACACAATTTATGAGACGACCAAGGGGAAATCTAGTGAAAGAACTTCCTACTTGCATGAAGATGTTTCTGGTGGAAGAAGAGTTGTTTCCTTTTACACCAAAAGAAATGGAAGCGTAAGATTTGTGCTAAGGGGGTTGATGGGATGGTGTTGGTGAAGCTAGAAGCTTAGATGGGGAAACAAGAAACCATGGAGGAAGCCCAAGCAAGAGAAAGAGCAAACAAGGCCTTGAGGCATGCTGCAATAACCACCATTGGTCGTTAAAGAAAATGAGGTCAATTCGTGAACAAGGGAAGCATCATGAAGACAAATAAGAAATGGAGAAAAATTCAATCGATGGTTATGAGAAAGAGGATTGTTAATAGAGGAAGAACCTATTGAACAAAGGGAAAGTGGGAGGACAACCACAAATCCAAGGGGCAAGAGGAAGGAGACTTGAAGGTGGACACAAGAGTACAGACGAACGGGTTGAAGACACTGCAACACGAGGCCACATGCAATGACACATCTAACAAACAAGTGAGCGAGAATCTTAACATGAAAACACACCTTGATGATGTGACTATTGATATATTCCAATTATTTGGCAAGGATGGAGAAGAACCAATAGACATGGTAACCCCAAGAGGCAATGGACCTGGCACAACACCTACACTAGCCTGTGTACATTTGGATCATAGTGAGGTAAACCTAAATCTTATTAATCCAAAGGTTGGTATACTAATTGTAGTCAAAGTAAACGAGAAAATATAACAAGTAGTGGTAGATGCCCACCTAGTTGTGGTCAGAATTTAGCTAGCAACAATGAAGTTAGTTTACTTTTACAAAACAACTAGAACCTCATTGTTCAACTAGGACAAAGAGGATTTGTTTTTGTTAAAAATTCTAGTACAAGATGGTCGACACACAATTGGGTTCCACTTTGCAACTACCAAAGCTCTCAAGCAAAGGAGATAGGGATGTCCAATAACACTGGTTCTTGTGTGAAGTGATATGGAGTGCTGAAAATATTGTGAGTGCCAACAGAAAGTTGGTTGTGCTTCATACAATGTTGCAAGGTCACTCTCTTCAATGGTATAGGAAATATGTTCAGAGAACCCTGCAAGGTATTACCAAAACAATGGATGAAGACAAGAAAACATTCATCATAGATTCATAGAAGCTTAAAACAGAGTAGCAAAATTGTGTAGAGCTAAAAGATATCAAGCAAATTATAGGGGAAAGCACATTGGAGTATGGCCAGAGGTTCAAAAACTTGATGAGCAAGTTAACCTACCAAATCCATGACACTAAACACAAAGAGTGGTTCATTGGAGGACTCCTACCTTTGACCAGGATCCCCTCAATGCAACAAAGATGGTCTTTGTAAAGAAAGGCTCTAGAACAAGCTATGAGGATTAAGTTAATGTGAGATACCCTAGTACTTCTCTCAGTCACATTGCAGCCATCCCATCTTCTAGCACAACCCCAAAAATGTTGCAAGGCCAAAACCAACTATCAATCCTAATAGAACAAATACAAGTGTTGACCAGGGATAAAATGGGTCGCAAACAAGTATGGTGTATTGTATGTAAGACAGAGGAACACTTAGCAAATAAGTGCCTTGCACTGGTGGGGGAGTTGGACCCAACCCTCTGCCAAACCCTTTCCTGAGAAGATCATATAATGAATATTGTGAAATTTGTAGAACATATGGTCATTCTGTATAGTTGTGCCCTATTCTATAGAAGGACTCACCAACCCAAGTGACCTTGTTATATTACTTCTATCGAGCAAATACTCATGATATTGAAAATTGTAGAGCCTTGCAAGCCTTGGCAAAGAGATTTGAGAAAACTTCATCCAAATTCGAAGAGAGGGCCAATGATAATCAAAATGGTGGTCGTGGGAAAGGAGGAGGAGGCTTTAAAGCAAGTCGTGGTAGAGGCAATAACAGACAAATAAGTTGTTATAACTATGATGAGAAAGGCCATATCTCAAATATTGTCCCTTGCCTAGAAGACCAAAGGGTGGACACTACAAAGCCACACGGCATGCTATAGAGCATTGGCCTCGCCTCTTGGAAAAATGGAAGGCGGGAGCCAGACAAAGAATGCTAACTTGGCTAGCTCAAGACCGAGAAACAATGAAGTCCCGAAGATTAATGTAGTAACCAAATTAGGTGCTCACACTAGTGACAACCAAGGTTCACACCCACTATTTAAAATCTGTAAAACAGCAACAATCATGGGCTTTGATGCAAAAAAGCAAAGAACAAAATTATAAAGAACCCGTAGACATCCTACAAGAAGCTGTAATTGCTATTAACAAAGGACAAGTAATAGAGTAGGTGTTACTAGTGAGACATACTTCAAAGAGGAAGGTCACAACAAAAGCTCAGTTGCAATACAGGAAGAAAAGCAGTCATGGAATGACTTCCTTAGGTCATTTCTTAAAGTATTGTATGGCAAATGCTTGTTGGCTAAGTTACACCAAACCATTACTCAATCCATGGAAGGAGAGCAACTAGAACAAAAAATCAACACCCCCCTACAAAAGAGGGATTCAAACGGGGTAGGGAAAGAGAAGAGAATTAAAACGGGCAGAGAATTCAGACTCAACCGAAATTGTAAGGTACATAATCAAAGATCTGATGCTTGATTCAAGATCAGATGTAAACATCTTTCCAATGAAGTCTTGTGAAATGATGGGAAGCCCAAAGTTAGTTTTTTTCCTGTTTAGTCATGAATTTCAAATCAATACAATATCTACCCCATTGGTAGAATGCAAAATGTTGAAGCAAATCTTGCAGAGGTAAAGACAGTATAGATAACATTGAAGTCATAGAGATAGAGGATGAGAACGATCCATCCTGCACTACTCGAGATTGAATGGGCCTACAACAAAAATGCAATCAATAACCTAAAGAGAGGAAAATCAAAATGTCTCCCGAGATGAAAGGTACTAGAGTCAAACAACCCATTGATCCATATGAGGGCGCCCATTACACTAAGCTGGCGAAAGATAATATGGGAAAGAAAACAGTGGATCATATCTACAACCTCAATANATCCTGCACTACTCGAGATTGAATGGGCCTACAACAAAAATGCAATCAATAACCTAAAGAGAGGAAAATCAAAATGTCTCCCGAGATGAAAGGTACTAGAGTCAAGCAACCCATTGATCCATATGAGGGCGCCCATTACACTAAGCTGGCGAAAGATAATATGGGAAAGAAAACAGTGGATCATATCTACAACCTCAATAGAGGCATTAAAGATGAATATGTTAACCTTATAGTTCATGGAGTTGTTAGCTAGTGAATATGTTAAGTCCAAGGAGGAGTCGCATAACTAGAAATAATACAACCATGAACTCTCTTCCAGAGGATGTGCTTCCATTAGGAATATCAAATGGATAGGGACAAAACTTATAGAGCCACCCATATATGATGGGAATGATAACATTGAATATTTTCTAGACAAAATGGAGCACTCAATCGAACTAGGGAAAAGGATACCAACACAAGATGTGGTGCTAAGAGCCAACCCACTGAGATGGTGGGCAACACATAGGAATTCTTTACAAAGTTCTGAAGCAATCCAACCAGCCATAAAATATCGGTTCCAGAAACCGTCTGATGAAGAATCCCACAAATAATACTCTACAACTGACTTCATATATATCACATCCAAGTTGTATCAAGGACAAATAGAGTTGAATATACATCTGAAGAATTGTATAAATCAATGGTCACAAGCTAGACATCTTGAGAAACTATGGGTACATGCATTCATCCACATGCTCAGCCCAATCCCCAAAGCATGGTACACCCACGAGGAGCTAAGGAGACAAACTAAGACCTAGGAAGCAGTGCAGATCTCCTTTTGCAACGATTTCTCATTTACAAGACTCCAAAACTCACTTCTATACTAAAGAATATCAAATCATAACAAACTAACAATCAAGGGGTAACATTCTTCACCAAAGGTCTAAAATCAAAGAGTGATATGCTATAGGAGGTGACAGCCTGTATATATGTCTTCCTATTGTTGGTTTCACAATACACTATCATTTAATTTGTCAACGCGGAACTATGTTTGGTCTTATGAGGCTCTCGATGCAATATACACAGAAGGCGAAGTTTTTCCATTGTTATGCAATTTAATCTAAAGGAAAGAAAATGAAAACTAGTGCAAGCATAAGCTGAAATAAGGCAGAAAAATGGAATCACAATGTTCTTGACCCCGACCCAACTGGTGGCACCCCGTATAGTCAGACCACTGAGGACTACGCTTGTGGTCTCACTATTTAGCTCTGCTCACCAGGTAGGACCAAGAGTGACATGGTTTCATAGCATTCATAAAATAAACATCATTTAAAAGCAATATAACTATGGCCTCTAATTTATCCTTCACACACTGCAAGAGAAATCTGCATTCTATTTCTACTGTTAAAACATAAATATGTCCTAGTTCTGTAGCACCTCAATTCTTTAGCATCAGCATTTGGTAGAATGATCTACAGGTAATCGAGGTGAAACAGAAAGCTAAAACAAAGCACAGTAAACTAAAGATATGCATAATTTAGTAGCTAAACATTCTACAAAAAATAATAACAAGACAAAAAATTAGCATAATAGAAATGGACTGAAACAAATTAAAACTACAATACTCACTCACACATATGTACAGAGGGCACACACAACGCCTCACCTTGGAGTGGACGCCCCTCCAAAGGCTTGGCCTGTGTGGCCAGCTACAGCATTAAACCGTGCACACTATGAACCGACCATGCACAGGAAAATGAACTCAGATATGTATTAAAAATGGAACAAGAGTGCTTTTCCCCAAACTGATAATAAAAGATTGATCTCCCCAGGACAAGGATGCCTTCTCTTTTATAGATAAATAGATCATCTACGCATTTAAAGAGAGAGAGAGGGCAAATTTCCTTGATTCCTAGGGTTCTGTTTTGATTACAATAGTAATTGGAGCACTACCATTTATATGATCGTAACCTCTTTAAACAAGATACCATACAAAATAAAATAATGTACTCTTTATTGATCCCATTCATTGGTGCGCATGGGCTTCTGATCTGTCATCGCAGGAGAGGTTCGATTCAATGTTGGAGTTTGTTGCTTGGTTAACATGTGGTTGCAGGTTGTTGTGCGATGGCATCTTGCAATAAATGTGCAGATTCTTTTGGTTAAAATGGGTATTCTATTGTTGGTTGGAGATGCCTTGATTTACTCTTCTGCCATTTTTATTCTGCGCATTTTCAGATCTTTGCATTGCCTGATTAATTTCTGTCACTATTCTCTAACGTTCTCTATCGGACACTGGAATTCTACAAGTTCAGAATCTGAACTTGTGAATTTTATTTGGATCCCCAGCATTTTGCATGGATTTCAAGAAATCTATTGTTTTTGCGAGCAAATCTGTTTCTTTCTGTGTAATCTCTGACAGGATCATTCATAGTTGTCATCGACGGAAATCCATCAATTGTTCTCTGTTCTTTTGAGGCGAGTTGATTTTGCTCATTTATGGAAGTTAATACCAATAATGAACAGATGCACCCAACTCCATGCTTGTTATGGGTATTGCATTGGCCAGTAATGTTAGATCTTTACGCAATTCTAAGCTGCTACAGGGGTAAATGATAAGGGGTTAAAAAGAAGGAAAAGAAGATGTCAAATGATGATAATTTTGTGACTCATCGGGAGGGAAATCCCACAATTTCAACAAAATAGGAAACGACTATAGCCCTGCATGGGAACTGAAGTTTCAAGTGGCCTATTAGTTTAGAGGTAAATTCAAAGGTTGGCCTACAATAGAGACAAAGTAGAATTATTGTGAAGTCTAGACTATAGATTCAAAACATATTAGTTCGATTTATTATGCATTAAAGTCATTAAGAACTTTTAGAACCAAGTATGATTAATTTGAGCATTTATTCATTCTTTATTTCTATGGTTCATTTTTTGGTCTAACTTCCAGATCCTAGTTATGGTTGTGAATAGTATGATGATCATATTGTATTTATTATCGGTACCTTTATTATTATATGGTGTTTTCTTTCTAGCATGCATTATGTTTCGTCACGTGCCATAGTTGATATGCCCTAGGAACCGTCAAGCTTGGAATTCATTTAGGAAATGAAGGATCATAGTGAGGTCCATGTCAGTCACATGAACTACTATCTAGTTGAAATTTGTACCTACCTAATTATCTATAAAGATTTCAGCTTTCCATTATGAACATAGTGGGGTCTATGTTAGTCACATGAACCACTATCTAGTTGAAATTCGTAGCTAAATATTTATCTATAAACATTTCAACTTTCCATTATGAACATATAGGCTCTACTCCTAAGTGTGCCTATAAATTATATTATGATCATAATGGTTACCCCAATTTGCCACATAGGGTGTAAACATGAAATTCAAGCTAAGTTGTTTGAACTTTGAAGGACTTATGCCACTCAACACTACCCCACTTGTCATTGTATTATCTAGGAATAAGTTCATCATTCAAGGATCTTTGGTTGATTTGTTATGGGGACCCAGTTTTGGGGCTTAAGATCACAACTTCATTATAGTAGTGCTCAGCGTTTCAAACTCTACTAGCAACGTCCATCAACAAGATTCTGTTAATTTTCCTTGAACCCCAGTCACAGCAATTAATTCCAAGTAAATCCTTGCTTGACTAAATTCCAGATTCACTGAATAAAAGCACACTAAGATTCTTAACCAAAATTGCAGTAGAATAAAAATAGGAAACCAAACACATGTACATGAGTATTTTACCCTGGAAAACTCCAAAGGGGAAAAACTAGCAAACGAGATGATTTTATTATGATAAAATAATCAGGGCTCTCGTAACTACGATAATGGCCCACTAAGAAAAGACAAGCTACAACAAAAACCTGACTAATTTTTTTGACGAAGAAACCCTTTCCTGTTGTCCCTATTGTTGGCCTATTGTACGGCGTCCTAAATGACCCTGCCATGTGGTTGTATGGCCTGTTGCTACTGTACAAGCTGCCAAGAAAAAGAAACCAGCCTGTGGCCTGCCCAAAAATGTTTCCCAACGTCTCCCTTTGGTTGCACATCCTTCCCGGTCACCTGAAGACAATTTCTCTCTATTGTTTTCTCTCTCTCTCGTTGTCTCAGGAATGATTGAATGTGTGTCTTCACTTCTCCCCTTGGCTGCCTTTTATAAGCATGGGTTATGACCAAATCAAAACCCTCGATCTCCAAAGTGATTGACGGTTGAGATTGGATCTCAAATTCACTTGAGATCAATGGTTGAGATTTATCTAATTCACTTAAGCCAAAGCCTAAGTCAAAACTTTAGCTTTGTTGGAGATTTTCAACTTCGAGCAGTCATTCTCCACAAGAAAGTACAAGAAGACCCATCTATACCATTACAAGAAGCCCCAGGAAGAAGTTGAAGACCTAGGAAGAGAAGTCGGCCCCACAGGAAATTAATAAAGAAATTGAAGACCCAGAAATAAGAAGTCGACCCCAGACTGGCACCCAGATTAGGATAAATACAAGACTGGCTCATTTCATTTGGACAATCAGACAGCTCCTTCTATAGTGCGCACAAGGCAGTTGCAATTGCAGTTTTGGAAGTTTCGTTATTTTTGGGTTACTGGTTATCTTGGAGAGTGCACCACACTTGGAGAAGCTCTTGCTTAGTTATTCTTGGTCATATTATTGAGGAGCTAGGTCTTGGTGATGCTAGCCTTGGGGAGGATCTTCTATGTTGTATGGTATTTTGGCTATTGATGGTGATGTATTGGTAATATCTTGCACTGAATTCTTCTATAGAAAGGTTGTTGGGTTTTCTCCCAAGGTTGAGTTTCTCAGGATAAACTCTTGTGTTCTTGTGTCGTGTTCTTGTGTCTACTGTGCATGGTTAATATTTCTAGATCTTGTTATTTTCGTTGCATTGTCATAGTTGAGATTTTCAGTGTATAGTTATTCAATGATAATTGATGTATGAAAGTGAATCTTGTTATTAATCATAAGGCAATAACTAACTGATCTGAGAATCATATAAACACCAACATGGCATCAGAGCTAGTTGAAATATTGCCACTGCACAGTTGAAGTTGCAGTTGCCAGTTGCACTTGTCAGTCTCCAATTGCAGTTGACAGTTGCCAGTTGCGCAAACCTTGAGATTAGAAGACAAGTTGGACAGTGCTACAAATTTCAGAGGTATGCACTTATATATGTTTCCTAGTTATATCATTTAGCAGAGTATGAGGGTGTTTGCAGGGGATGTACAAGGGACCTTGTCCAAGCAATGACCCAAAGGGATCATTGGATCTAGTGCATTCAGAGGAATAAAGCAACTTCCCTAGCAGTTAAGACTGCAAGTTTTCATATCAGGTTTGATATTTTATATTGTTGCATCTGAAGTAAATGTTGTAAACTGGGACAATAGTCTTAGAGATCTATTATTGCTAAGTACTTTTGCTATTAAATGTTTTAAATATTGTTAGTACAATGATCATTGTGTAAATGCTCATTGTTTATTACAAATGATGCACTTATTTACAAGATGAAATTGATCTCTTCTAGGAGATGTTCTTGGTTGTTGTCTTTGTCCCGAGAAGGTTACTATGGAGGTCACAACACTAGAAAAGTGTTGCTCTAGTCTTTTGTTCTTGTTTTGTTCCGGGAAGGTTACCACAGAGGAATGATTAGTAACAACACTGGAAAAGTGGTGTTCCTGTTTCCCATTTTTTATTCTTGTTCCTATTTCCTTATCATAAGAATATTGTTCTTGACTGCTATTTTTTTTGTTATTGTGCTTGTTTTGAGGAGGTCACAGGTGATAGCTCTGAGAGGGAGCTATAGTGATGGTTGCAAGAGGCAACAAATTAGATGGTCTCTAGTTTGAGACATGGAGTTGTATACATGACAATATACATCCATATATCGAAGGCGAAGAAGACAAAGTTAGAACCTTCGAAAAAGAAGGATACTTTTGTGGGATACAGAGTGTTCCACATGGAGATTGATGAGGAGGAGCAGGTGGCTCCACCAGTGGTGAGGAGGACGACCCCACCTAGTACCATTTCAGAGGGAGTCATCCCTTGGGATCCAATAGGGAGGAGCAGCCTCCCAGGAAAATTCATTAGAGATCAGACTTCAAAAGATGCAGAGGGAGCAGATGGCTCCAGAGATTGTAYAGACTCAGAGGGAGTCATGTTTCAGAGGGAGCATGGTACTCCAAGATCGATGGAAACTTGATGAGCTTGGTTTTAACCAAGAATGTACGGAGTGAGCTTGATCTCAAAGAGAGACGATCATTCAGAGGGAGCTCCCCCTCGGATCTAGGTGAGAGAGAGAGACATCTTCTARGACGAACAGATAGGTGTCATGATTTGAGGAGGCTTCGAGGAGATGTGAGATCTCCTGGGAGGATACACTTGTTTCAGTAGATCTTGCTACAGTGACAGAGAAGGCAGCCAGTCAGGAGGACTGGGTATGGATTTTGTCTCAGTCAAAGAGGGAGAAGACAGTGAGGCAAACTAGACAGCAGGACTTACTCCAGCGACAGAGGGAGTTGGCCTCAAAGTTCGAGATGGAGGATTTTGGCCGGATGTACTCTTGGGATTAGAGGTGTGACGAGATCAGATGAGATCTTCCTCATTTAGGGGATACTGATGAGATTCGATATGATGGACTGCAAGTCCATGACTACACCTATGATGACAAATCTGAAGAAGTTGACGGATTCTACTTCAGATTCAGATTTGGTGGATCCCACGATGCACAGGCAGTTGATTGGATCCTTGATGTACCTGGTTAATGCGAGGCCAAATATTTGCTTTGCAGTGAGCACCCTGAGCCAGTATTTGGTTGAAGCCAAGGTAGTTCCAGTGTGTGGCAACGAAGCATGGTACAATTGGATATGATTTGTCTTAGGTGATGAAGTGAGGCTGCAGAGATATACAAATTTTGATTGAGCAAGGAGTGCAGTAGACAGATTGAGCACCTCAGGGTGTTGCTTCAGCTTGGAATCAGTTGTGATTTCCGGGATAAGTTGGAAGAAGGCTTTTGTAGCACTCAATATAGTAGAGACAGAGTATGTCATGGCCAGTATCGCAAGTCGTGAAGCAGTGTGGCTTTGGAAGCTTCTTTCAGGACTTCATCCGAGACAAGGTATAGAAGGGAGCAATGAAGCTCCAGTACTTATCCACAGATGAGCAGATTGCAAATATCCTTCCAGAGTGGCCATGCTAATTTGGTTGAGGAGGATGATACATAGGATTAGCCAAGTTGATTTGGCTAATGATGAGCATTGATGTTTCAGCATCGAGCAGACGTTCCCCCATATTGGTCATGCACGGGGCTATGCTAGTGTTGATATGACTAAGGGGAGAATGACTCATTCACTCACGGGGCTTTGCTAGTGGTGAATGGCCCAAGTATGTTGATAACATCAGGAAGAC